>SKCR01038423.1:0-144592 GCA_019454045.1 Zanthoxylum bungeanum | reverse complement strand
GGTTCGAGCGACCAAGTGAGCGCACCTTTTTTATACCCTAAAGTACGTGCCAACAAGCTATGGTGTGTGACTGACTATCAAATGGATTTCCCGTCGTAAATTCCCCAGAGGGAGGGTGGAGCGAGGCTCTCTTAAGTACCCTAGCCTCTTAGGCTCTTATCGCTTGGTGACAGGAATAAACAACGAGTCCTCCAAATTAGTCCATCACAATAGGCTACGAGTAAATGATTAGCTAGGTGCCTTCACAGCTTTTCCTCATAGAAAGGTAGTGAATGAAGGAAGACACCAAACCATTACCTAGCTTTAAAATGCCTTTTATTAAACCTCTTTTAACCCACAGTAGACACGGTTAATTAAAGCATAAATCATAATATTACAAGACATTATTTCGGGGCCGATTCTTTATCCCCAGTGGAGTCACCAGACTGTGGCACACAGGAACTGGGCGACGCATGCTGTTCTAGGCTCGCAGCCTAGTTGAGAGTACGGAGTAGCCCACGGGGGACTTAACCGGAGAATAATGGAGTCACCATCCGGTGTGAACCGGGACAAAGATTTAAGGCCGCACTCACCCCTCGCAAGAGAAGACCTCAAACCATTGGGTTCGGAATGGTCCCTTACTTATGTCACTTGTAATAAATGATTTGAGCAATAATTCAACTAAGCCTAAGCAACATATATCCAAGGATAATTTTACTTCAAAGTTCGCATGCATACAACAAAAGTTCATCTAAGTTCACACGTAACACGTTTTCATATTTGCATACAACCTATTTGCATATAATCTATGTCTGAATTTGCATGCATAAAAGTAAATTGAAATACGGCAAGCATGCTAATTCATAAGCGCATTACATTCATAGATACGGAAACGTGAGCAAACAATGATCATACAAGCATGCATAAAATTGAATCAGAATGATGGCAAACGCATAATTTCACAAACATATTGCATTGATAATCATGGAAGCACAAACATGCAATAATTACACAAGCATGCATATTAAAGAGAAGCAATCAGGTTCATAATACAAAGGGATACCAATAGGGGCAATTATGCATAAAATATGATGAAGAGGACACAGTTCAGTGTATGCACGTTCATGTAGCGTTCGAAAACACATTCGAACGGTAAACAGATGGTTCTCGTTCGTATGGCGTTTGATAACGCATTTGAACGGGACCAGACCTGATGAAAAAAATGCATGCGCGTTCGAGTAGCATTCGTAGACGCGTTCGAACGGTAAACAGAAGGTTCGCGTTCGAGTAACGTTCGTAAACGCGTTCGAATGGGGTTACAGCAGTGACCCCCAAAATGCAGTAAACAACATGACACCTACGTGAACGGATGAATAGATGACACCTAATCAATAATAACGGGCTAAAAGGCGCGGTAAAGTATCGTGGTAAAGGTTCTTTAACCTCTCAAAATAGAGGACCCTTAATCCAACTTACTAAGCCCATGCGCATCACATCATAATGCATATAAAAGTAGAGACTGCAATATCAGACTTCGTATTCCCGATTGAATATATCTCACATTCAACCGATTATACATCATCCGGCGCGGCAAAGCATCATGGTAAAGGATTTTAACCTCTCAAAATAGAGGACCTTTAATCGCACTTACTAAGCCCATGCGCAAATAATCACAAGACATATATAAAAGTAAAGACAACGATATCGGACTTCGTGTATCGGATTGAATATTTCTCACATCCAATCGAATATACATTATCTGGTGCGGCAAAGCATCGTGGTAAAGGATTTTAACCTCTCAAAATAGAGGACCTTTAATCGCACTTACTAAGCCCATGTGCAAATAATCACAAGACATATATAAAAGTAAAGACAACGATATCGGACTTCGTGTATCCGATTGAATATATCTCACATCCAAACGAATACACATCGTCAGGCGCGGCGAAGCATCGTGGTAAAGGATTTTAACCTCTCAAAATAGAAGACCTTTAATCGCACTTACTAAGCCCATGCGTAAATAATCACAAGACATATATAAAAGTAAAGACAACGATATCGGACTTCGTGTATCCGATTGAATATATCTCACATCCAAACGAATACACATCGTCTAGCATGGCGAAGCATCGTGGTAAATGATTTTAACCCCTCGAAATAGAGGACCTTTAATCGCACTTACTAAGCCCATGCGTTTGACCTCATCATTACTCAAACAAATAAGATGCAGAAAATAAATGATGACAATAAACAAATCAAGATAAAATAAAGTATGTGCCATGTACTCAAGTGGTACGTGGAGTTGTATCCCGAGTACAGATCATACTACCGTCCATTCAGAATCGGCTATGAAATTTATGTCCGGGTTTCCATCCTATATACCACGAGAGGCGACACATTTTTTATTCATTCAAGGGCCACAATCATACACTAATAAACGACTCTCATCCGACAAAGATGAATAAAACAATTTAAAATATAAATGAAAATAATAGGAAAAGTACCATCAGGTCTAACCTTTTATGTCGACTCTCGGAAGTACGGTGCACGGTCGTCGAAAAGGGGGGGTAATGCTTCGCAACTCCTCCGGTTCATGCCTTTCCTCGCTGTTCCACTGCTCAAGCTACTGTTTTGAATCCGATTCGCTGCTGTTTCGACTCCGATTCGCTGCAGTATTGCTATTGTATTTCTGTTGTATTTTGGTCACTGTTTTGGTATTTTAGGCTACTGTTTTTGGGTGTTTCTAAAGGCTTTAAGTGCAGTTTTTTTGTTGTTCTTTTAGGGATTAAAAGTGCAGTTTTCTAGTTACTGGTTTAGGTGATTTAGGGGCTGTTGGTGGATGGTGTTTAGGGTTGTGATTTCGGTAATGCAAGGGTGTTTTGGGGGGGGTGCTGTTTTCGATTATGGAGAGTGTTTAAGGGCTGTGATTTTTCTCATATATGGCGTGAATTGAGAGAGCTTTTTGTTTGCTGTGTGTGTGTAAATTGGCTAGGGGTCTCAAGGGTTGGAATTGAGTTTCTTTTATAGGCAAAGGGCTAGGGCTACTCATTGCTTGACAAGGAAAGGGATTTGGCATTAATGGGGGATATGATTTGGTGTCATGCAAGGAAAGCCTAAGATTTATAGGGGACAAAATTAGTTCAATTTAGGAAGTCAATATATTTAGTTTGTGTTGTTTAGGCATAATATTTGTTAAGTTAGGAATACAATATTCTTGATTAGGAATATAATTGGTTGATTGATTTTAATGTTTTATTTAATTTGGTATATGATTTAATTAATATTTTATTTAATTCCCCATGTGTTAAATATATGTTTTATTAATTGGGATGTGTTTTATGGGCTTTGGTGGGCTAATTGGGCTTGGGCGTGAGGCTAGCAGCAAAACCAGAAATATCGACGTTGTTCGAATGCTGATTTGAATGCTACACAAAGGCCCGTAATCTGTTTGACGTTCGAATGTGGTCACGAACGCAGCACGAACGAAAAATAGTGAACCTGTGAAATGAATCTGATGACATGCTCGTTCTGAATTTCCCCTTCCGACGTCCGTTTCCCACGACTTCCGTGACTTAAAAGGTAGTGTCTCCAAATGAGACTCATCATAGGGACTTTTACAAAATGCAGTGCCTACAGTTTGTCTTACGTCGTCCATTCAGGGCGAACTCTTCTTCCTTTGATTCTTCTCCTTCCATCAAGTAGTCCACTTCATATAGTTCTTTTATTTTGTCATCCATCTGGTGTGCCAGCAATTGCCTCTTAAGGCCGAAATTGCGGTATGTGCTTCGTCCTCACTTCTTCGCTCCATCACATAGGCCAATAAATTGGCCATGGAGGCCGCAAAAGTGGCTTGCTCCTTATTCTGGTCATACTTCATTCGAACCACTGTGTGTTGGTTCCCCGAAGACCATTGTGGTTGGTCCTGTCTGTGCGAACAAATTGTCCAGCAACCCAGCGGGGTAAGGCTCGTCATTCTGTGCCACAATGGTCGGGCTTTCCCCTTTATTCAAAACTCTGGTCGGCCCATAGTTCCCTTCGTAGATGAAGTACTCGGCCGAGTTTGTCACCGCATCGAAAGGCTTATTGTCGGCATGCACTATCTCCACTTCGTCCCTTTGGTTCCAAAAAACCAGGCATTGATGAAGGGATGAAGGGATGCATCGGTTGCCGTGAATCCAGTCTCGTCCCAGGAGCATATTGTATGTGGTTGGCCCATCTATGACAAAAAATACAATTGTCTTCGTAGTACTTCCCACTTGCAGGTCCAATGGAATAACTCATTTTGCTGTCGTCGCCCCTCCATTAATTCCGGTAAGCACCACTTCCGTAGGGAGAAGGTCTTCTTCGGACTTTGCCAAACGTCCTAGCATCCTAACTGGTATTGCATTAATGGTCGCCCCGTTATCAATTAGCACTTTGGTGACAGGTATCTCGTTAGCCTTTGCGTTTACATACAACGGCAGCAGGTGATTCGTCATTTGTGTTGGTGGCTTCGGGAAAAACACTCTCCCTGAAAGATATTTCCATTACTTGATCGCCATCAACTTGCGGTGATTCCTCTTCCTTGTCCTATCTGGAAAGTGGCAACGTGGCTGGTGAATCTTGAGAGACATGATTGACAGTCAATCTCCGTTTTTTGGCTCTGGTGAGGGTCTGTTTTACCTTAGGCATCCCATACAAAACAAGGAACGGATATCATCCCAAATCTTCTCCCAATGTCCCGACTGCAGGATTACCGGCTTCATATAATTCTCTGAGAAGCCGTTTCTGTGAAATTCCCCTTCTCCTTGATTTGGTTTTGATGTCTATTTCTTCCTCTACATCGGTCATCTCCTTATCTTCAGCTTCCCTGTCTGTGATTGAGAGCGCTGCAAATTCAGTTTCGTCACCCTCATAAACGTCCTCGCTTGTTCCAGCTTCCCAATTGTTATCTCTCCTGAATTTCCCAGGTAATAGGTAATGATTAGCCACCACTAGCGGCATACTGCCGAATTGAATGACGATAGGCGGCTCTTCATCGTCTGTTTTGTCCTATTTCCGTCTACCGAATTTAATGCTTTCGTCGCAACTTATCACCGTTCCTTCTTTGTCGTCACCCCCTTTTTTATTTAATTCTGTTTTCTCTGTGGTGCGAGGGCTACGGCCTATGGTGGCCTTCGCTTCACCTTGTCAATGCAACAAACAGCCATACTTCCTTTGGTGCCGCCTCAACTGCGTCCTTATCATTTTGGACGGAATTTGAATTCTCCCCATAGAACCTTGGGGCAATTAAACTTCAGCCTGAACTTCCTTATATTTTGGACGAAATTTGAATTCTCCCCATGGAACCTTGGGGCGAAGGTCTAGGGCTGCCCTGATGATGACTTTCTCTTTGCAGGCCTTTCGCAAGTGTCTTCTAACTCTTTCATCCATTCCATGTCGTACTTGCATCGAATACAAATGTTTTGCTGGTCTCCTTGCTCTGAAGGTGCCTTAATCCTTTCCAGAGCGCTTGGACGATGATGGTGATGTCCTTCGTCTAGCACTAATTTGACTTTCGGCTGGTTCATCTTAGCAAGGTCTAGATTGATCATGTTCAACCCCACCGATTTTGGAAACGGGTCGCTGTCCACTGCCATCTTTTTCTCGAACGTGATTCGTCTGGATTCTATGGCATCCTGTAAGACATTACAAAAAACAAGGCAATTATTAGTTGTGTGAGACCATGTATTGTGCCACCTACAATATTTTTTACTACCGATCTGCTCGGCTGTTGGCAACATATGTCGGTCGCTCAAGCTAATTTGATTGTCCTTATATAACTGATCAAATATAGCATCGACTTTAGTAATATCAAAGGAGAAATTCCTGCCCTTTTTATCATTCTTTTCACTTGCTTGGGGTTCCGCCCACGTTTTGCAAACGTAAGGTTTCCCTTTAACCAACTCGGCCAGACATAAATTGGTCAACTCGGTGTCTATTTCGCTAATTTCATAGTCAATATTCCTGTAATATGTCTCTTTACTCGAATTCTTCATTTGCTCATCTTCTAGTAATAATCGATCATAACGCACCACACTAGTGGTGAGTTGAGGAAGGTCCCAAAACTCGTGATCCTAAAACTTCTTTTTCAGATCGAGATTCAAGCAACCTTGAGCGATCCTCATAAATTCTTTTTCGGGCAAAGGCACGTAACATCGGCCTCGGGCTACCTTAAACCGTTGTAAAAATGTCTCGGCCCACTCTCCTAGCAATTGTCTTAAGTTTGCTAAATCGGCTAAGGCCACATCAGATTCAGCCTTGTAAAATTACGCATGAAACAGTTGCTCCATCTGCTGCCAACTTTCTACCGAATTGGCCGGCAGACTGACATACCAGGAGAAAGCTACCCCTGACAGTGATCCGTGAAATAATCTTAGTTTGTGGAAATCATTGACTTCCCCACACTGGAGGGTAAATCGTCCTACGTGTTCTATGGTAGAAACTTCCCCAGACCCCGTAAAGAGGGAAAATTTGGTATCTTGTAGTTTCTAGGCCATGGATAGGCCACATCGACCCAATCAGGATACGGTTTCCGATATCTTGGCCGAATTGGCCGTATACGTAGACCAAATTGGTTTCGAATGATCTCGGTCATTTTCTCCCTTAGCATATCATTGCCATTAAATGGCATAGCTATGGGCAGTGGATGCGGTCCTCTCAAAAGTGGGATATAATCATGATTCTGCCACTGAGAAACCTGGACACCCTGAGGCAACACCACTTCATTTTGTGCCATATTTGGCCTTTGGTGTATATTTGGCCCTAATTGTGGGCCATTGCCTCCAGGACTTATTCCTCCCCTGAGAACCGTAGGGATGTTGGTCCCCTGTGGAGAAACATTACTAGGACCAGCCTCCTGACTGCTCACCGCAGGGAGGGGCGTAGTCCAAGGCAGTGCCGTCCCGCCGTTTACACATTTGGCCATTAATTTATTCATCGAGCTTAGATGTTTAGCCATATTTTCATAATGCGAATTGGTAGTTGATACGAATTTATCTACGACATGTGCATTTTGAAGCCTAACCTGTTAGACAACATCCTGTGTGAATTCACCGAACAACGCGAGCACCGCGTTAGGGCTGAGTTCTCTCATAGATTCTTACCGATTAGCATCTACCAGACCCTCGAATTGACCCATTACGGCTGGAATGTTGGGCTGGTTGGTTCGCTTTAGTCCTCCTTCCTCCGCAGTTGAGCTAGTTTGAGCATTTCTTTTCAAAGGCATCTCCACTCTTTACACCAATTCTCCCACTGTGGTCGCCAAAAACTGTTTGCGCAATTTTTAATGCGTGAAGAAAGAAGAGCGTGTAAGGTTCAAACCTCCTGAGACAAAGTCCCAGCAAAGGGTGTTTGATTAAGTGAATAAGCCTCTAAGGGGCGCAAGCACACAAGTTACAGTCCTAAGATTACAATCTAAGAAATGAAAAATAAAAATATGCTCATTTGAGTCTTCATTTGATCGGGGTTTTCTCTCTTGGCATAGATAAGCTTTTATAGTGATGTTTGTCAACCGTTTTAAGTCGTTCCAGTATCTCCTTGCAGTTTCTAGATCGTGCATGTAACCGCTGAGCTGCGTGTTTCAACTGCTTGGTTGTGGAGGAAAACTGTCCAACTGCAATGATCATGGAAGTAATCGTATCATGGGTTCTCGTCCTAAACGTAAATGCATCATGGGCTTTCGTCCTAACCGCTGGTCCGATCACCCCACGCTCTTTGTCGCCCTTTGGTCCATCGCCCTTTTTCCCTTCGCTTTTTCTTTAGTCTCAGTGCGATTTCGTTCTATGGTGGAGATTTTCGTCTGTTAACAATAACATAACAGAATTTCAGATTGTTCATCAATTTCGGTCATGAAATCTTCAGAATTCGAAATTATTATGAGCGTGAAAGTTGTAGATCTTTACGTCTTCTTTAATCTGGAACTTGAATCATCTCAATCTGATATTGGAGTAGAAAGTTATGGCCAAAATACGCAAATTGCACAAAGTTGAAATTTCTGAAATTGTACTTCATTATAATGCCATTTCAAGTTTCCAACCTCCAAAATTCAAATATCAAGTCCAGTTTTTGCCCTTATTTGTTTGATATTTTGTCCCGATTTTATTTTATCTACAAAATAAACTAAAACACATCAAAACGTTCATAAACTCGAGAAACTATACAAATTATTAAGTAAAAGTGGATGATTACGCCCAAATATGACTTGCGGTTATCGCAGTATAGCTGGGGTGTCGATTCCTTAGAGAGAAGGTTACAACAGAACTAATTCACTCAAGCAAAAATGTTAACGGTAACTTAATAAATAAGATGATAAAATTGGTAATTAAAATAAACATAAATAAGATGATAAAAAAATAATAAAGGATAATGGTAGAGAAAAACAGCAAAGCGCCGGGAATCTCTATTGCATCAAATCCTATATTCAGTTGTTAATTCCTATTATTACTCAGTTGAGGGTTTCACATCCCAAACCAACAACCGGAATATATTCAATTCTACACATATTCAAATTCTAAGGTAATTAATGATTATTTTCTCTATGTTAACAGCACACAAAAGTCATCGTTACGAGCTATCTAACGTCGACAATATACCCTCAGGCAATACTGCAGCAGAAGACCAATACATAAAATGACTTTTACCAGTCACAATTAAATTCGCAAACCACACATAGAAGAAGCGGGACTGGATCTATATGGGATTTGACAAACATAATTTCTGGATTAAATAATCGAAAGATAATAGAAAATAACAACCATTAATTTTATTAAACAATTAAAAAGGTTCGTAGGAATCAAAAACACAAATAATAAAAATCCAACACAAGAGTTCATCCCTAGCTTTGCCTAAGGAATTAGTTCCCATAAAAGAAATAAAAATAACCCGGGATTGGAGGTAAATATTGTTCTGAATCATCACGGCTCTGTGTCCCGGTTTCTGGGCTGATTTCTTCTCTTCTTGTTGCCTCTCGGAAGCTCTCTGCTTCGTATTCTCTCCTACGCTCGCGCAGCTCTCTGCGTTTTTTCTGTTTTTGCGCAGCTGCCTTACGCAGCCTGGAGCTCCCTTTGCTTCAACTGACTTTGCATCCTTTTATAACAAATATAATTTGAACCCTAATATAACATCAGCCCACGTGACTTCTTGCCTAGGGTCAACAATTGCGGCTCCATTCACCAAATTGCTTATTCACGCCACTCTCTCAATTTGATCTTTGTAAAATATGTAAACTAATGAAGCTTGGGCCCACGTGTTTTTCTTCAATTTGCTTTTGACTTAGTCAACAACTGCGGCTGCCTTCTTTGTATCTCCAAATTGGTGGCGCCATGGCGCCGAACTCTCTGGATTTTGTATGGGAGTATGGCGCCAGTACAATTTCTCACTGATTCCTGTTTTTTGTGTTCTCGGCTCCTGTGTGTATCCTATGCATCAGTATAGCCATTAAACACTTGTAATTGTCCCAGGATGTATGTATTAATATTCCTACAAATAAAAATCACTAAATTAGTTTAAATAATAAATATTTCTAAATTAATATAACAATAGAAATTATGTAATAAAATATAAAATATATAACTAAATACTTAACAATAAACCCAGATATGTGATGTTTCAAAGTACATTTTCATGCACTTATCACAACCCCCAACCAGCTTATTGCTAGTCCCTAGCAATTCAAGCGCAAAAATAAAATAAAAACTAAATAAATAAATAAATATCTAAGCCACTTTCGTAGGGATCACGATTGCATTTAGCGTATGCAACAAGCCTTTAAACCCTTAGGTGTCCCTAGTGGACGAGTTATAGTTTCGTGAGGGCTTACAGCGACGACACCCACAAACGTCATTCAAAACACACAATCATGCAAAAATAAAAATTAAATAGTCCCAATAGTTTCACATAATTCTGTCCTCAGAGAATGCATAGTAATGAAATCAGAGAACCTTCAAAGTACTCAACGTAACTCAAATCCAAGTCTTTGAATAAATCATCTAGGCCAGACTCACAGTGTGCGTGTGTAAGGTTCGTTCACAGCTTTATTCCCAAGTAAGCCAACTTAATAATTCGTTTAAAAATTGGGATCAATGGGTCAAACCAACCTAGATATCTCAATTAAGCTCTGTAGTTGCTTATCTGTGCTCAATATGGTATGATTACTCTTTTTTTTTTCTTTTGTCTCACTTTTCATTTTCTTCTATTTGCATTTTTCTTTTTTCTATTTTTCTTTTTTTCAACACACCTACCCTTTAAGGTAGCATTTCTCCTCATGGTGGTCCTAATACTCGCCCATGGGTAGCTTCATGCTTATCGGTTATAGGTGGTTTATTTTCTTTCTTCAGAGACTTTTTCTTTTATTTTCAACCATACCATACGTCATAACACAAACAAATCAGGATAGACATCTAAGCAAACGGTCATTCATCGACATGCAATTTCTTCAACTAGTCACCTTGCTAACTACTCAGGCTTTCACTGCTAAAAACCCATAATTAAGTGCTTTAGGAGTCTAACATAGATAAACTACTCAAAGCATCAGGTAAAAGTACATTAAAGGACTTATCGTTTCTAAGATTTCATCCTAACACAAACAATATCATCATAGGACCTATGTTTAACTATCAAGGACTAAAAACAAACAAAACAATCAAGCAAATTTTTTTTTTTAATAAAGAATAACAAATGTATTTAAGACAGGTTTTCATGCACATGCATACACCCACACACTTAAAACTTGCATTGTCCTCAATGTAAGATAAATATAAAGAAAAAGGATTAAGGAACAACACTACCAGGCGCGGATTAAGGTTCCTGCTAGCGAGACTTTGGCTGTGTGGCTGTGTAGGTTATGCTAACTCCTGCATAAACACTCATGCAAACAGAAAAATAAACATGCAGTTAGCACACAATAATATACAACTAAAGTAAAAAAAAATAAAATAAAATAAAAACAGATGCAAGGGTTGCCTCCCCGCTAGCGCTAAGTTTAACGTCTTCAGCCAGACGCAAGCACTCAAGTTGTCATGGTGGTTTCCATCGAGCGTACTGATGAAGGCATAAGAGGGAATGCTTGTCTAGCTGTGGCCGTTTATCCACTGATCCTCCATGGTCTGGTGGCTGAAATTTGGTACTGCACATAAGGAAAGATTCGCTCAATGTTCTTTTTAATCTCACAGGTATCATCTTTAATTGAGAATTAACTCTCATTTTCCTCTTTTTTTGGTTCTTTGGGACCAGTTTCAGTTCAGGGGGATTTGATCCAGGTTGTAGAGACGTTATTCCTGGTAGGACTGTTTCTAGCATGTATGTGTAATGACACTCTTCATCACCCTCTGGTTGTTTCTCGACATGAAAACTGTTAAGTTCTTGAGGAGAGGGTACCCTAACTGGGAAATGTGACACTTGTTCTACCTGAGATGTGTTAACACTATTATCCTTAAGGCCACCTATAGTGTTGGAAGTATTATGCATCCCTACATCTTTACCGCTCCTAGTGATTATGACATTAACACCTCTTATACTGGATACCTCATGATCAACATGTGCTATGGGTTGCCTGTTGGTTTCTATTAAGGTCCTGGATCGATTATAAGCATGAAAAACATTGCGAATACACATCGACGAAGTTGCGGAATACTTACATCGATCGGTTGAGCGACGCGGCAAGCAACGGAACTCCAAAATGCTCACTGTTTTTTGGCGAACTGCAGTGCAGATTTTTCCCTCACTGGTTTCGGTTTTGAGCTCCAAGAATCAAGCTCCAAGCTTCGTCGAACGGTTCCCGGCTCATGGGTGAGCTTCCCTATCACCTTCGCATGTCCCGTAAGTGTGCTGGCACTTGTGATTTTGCCACAAAATCACACTCCAAGCTTCCCACACAGCTCACTATTTTGTCAAAACCAGTAAGCTTTTAACAGCCCCTTGGGCGTGAGTTTAGGAGAGAAAGAGAGAATGAGAGATGTGTTGAAATTACTTGAAAAATGGTATATGTATCCTTTATATATTTTCCAAAAATATATAAATGATTTACCAAAAATTTTACAAATGTCAAATGGTGTAAAATCAAATAATTGATTTCAAAAATCAATTCATGTACCAAACATTCCAACCACTCCACTAACTCACATCATGTCATATCACTCAATCAAATTGTCACATCACTCAAAGTGACATGATTTGACGCTTGATGTGACGCTAGATGCAACTAGCGATTTGACGCTTGATTTGATTTGCCGCACTCGAATTCGAAATGCGAATTCGCTCGCAAATTATCTTGGGCTCGGGTTCGCTAATTCTAAATTAATGAATTTTCCGTCGCGTCGTAATTAAATGATTACGCCTAGCGAAGTCACTATTCACGTCGCTAACGAATTAATTCTAAATTAATTCGCTCGCCTGAATTAAAATCTAATTTTAATTCTGCGTCGAAATCTAATTTCGTTTAATATATCAAATATATTAATTAATCGATTAATTCCAAATTAATAGTTATCTCTCTTTAATGAATATTTTATCCTAGATAAAATATCTCTTCTATTAATCCCAGATTAATTTTCTCTCTACTGATTAATCCCAGATTAATTTAGAGTGCGAGTTATACGTCATCGGTGAATCTTTGGGAAGCGACCCATGAGATCCCCGGATATGTTGGCAGTGAATTCGGTCGTCGGACTATCCGAACACGTAAGTACCTCGTACTACGTTTATACCGAATTACAAGACAAGGTTGGCCTCTAGCAAAGCGCCATGCCTCCCCAATTCTTCGGAAACATCCTTACAGGAATAAGGATCTATATCAAGCGTAGTATACCGTAGTATTGCGTATTTCTGTCCAGCATCGGATGATCACGTGCTAGGCCTGGGGCTGGAAATGTGTCTGCCCCGTACGAAGTACATGTCGGATGTCTGGTGACTAGTCTCTATAATCGGATAAACCTGACCTTGTCATTTTATCCCGATAGCTGCAGCATTTAAGAGTACTAGTACCGTATCCTACGTGACCATCATCTCCAAATGACTGGAGTGACACTTCCGTCTTGACATCACACCCAACACACTACGATTCTCAATATACCCAGTATTGGCGTACACAGAACCGGTTAAAGCCCTGGACGACCTCAACCAAAGTATATTGATTGTCGTATGCATTAGCGGTGCAAGTCTCAGGTTAAGACCAAATACACCTACCCTGGTTGCAGACTCCCATAGAGGCATAGTCATACTACAAATGGGATTCCGCGGGGTCTTATCCAGAGCGAAGCTGTTTCCCGTACCATCGGTGAAACACAACCTCCTATTACACTTGCATGAGTATCCTATACCCAAATATATGAGAACTATGTCGTTGTGCTCTCACAAACGCGCACAAGTGTAATACTAGTCTTTTACGCATTTATCGATGTCCAATCTCGATAATACTCTGACTAGGGATATTCAATGATTTATCCTTCGTGGACTGATAGTGTCTCATATCATTCTCTGTCCAGGAACAAATCATAGGGACCTCTCATCATTTATACATCTAAGGTGATCTAATCACAAATGATAAGAGTGCAATCTCCTTTGTCACACAGTTAATTTGTACAACAACACCATGATCTGTACAAATAGTGACGCTATGGGTCATAATTGTCCAACAATCTCCCACTTGGCCTATAGACAGTCACTCGAGTCTCTAACACCCGAACTATGTACGGTTGGCTCAAACTGCTGAGAAATGCTTTCGTCAGTGGATTTGCATGATTATCGTCTGATGTGATTTATACGATCATCACATCGCCACGATGTATGATCCGAACGAATCAGATGAATAGTTGAAGTATGTATCTGGATCGTTGATGAGACCATTAATTCTTTAGCCTGTGCTGACGCCTAGCTCAGCTGCTAACAGAACTGTATCTAATCTAATTAGATTATTACGACCCCAGAATGCTTCTATTGCTGCTTCAGCTGCTACAATAACCCGCATTTGTTGTTTATTAGGTAACAGTATCTTGCTTGGAAGATTTCCAGCTCACTGTACCGTTATTCAAATGTATAGTACCGTTTGCGACTTATAGTCGTCTTATCGGTTTAGGAAACTTGCAACAGTGATCCCAGTCACTTCAAGTTCTCCATCTCCATAGATTAAGACAGCATCCTTAGTTCTCTAAGATACTAACGGATGTTCTTAACATCAATCCAGTGACTATCACTCGGATTGGCCTGTTTGTGACTTCATATGCTCAAAGCGTATGAGACACCAGGTAGCGTACATTTTTTCAATGTACGATTCCACGGAGAGTTTTCGAAAGTCAAGCTTTCGTCGATAGTTATTATATGGAATATCATTTCCAAGAAATGACTTATTATCATTATTTATATAGGACAACCACTGTCAGTGCGCTCCCACTAACCCTCTTATATACACAAGAATTATTTCGTTTTGAATTAAATCATAACTATTATGATTACATCAAAACGACAATTCCTAGAACCTATGCTTGCTTCAATCCAAACATGGATCGATTAACCTGCAAACCTTGTTTGCTAGTTTTGGTACGACAAAATCGACAGGATGTTATAAACATCCTCCAAAAGGTTTCCTTTTCAGGAAACCGATTTTCCCGTAAAGCTGTCGTATTTCATAAATGAAATGTACTGCTTTAGCAAGCATTATCCAAATGGATACACCGTGGCAACAGGTAAAAGGTTGAATCGTAATCAACACAATATTGATAACGATACCTTTCCGCTACAAGCCTAGCTTAGTACGTTGGTATGTTGTCATCCATGTACGTCTTCCTTGAAGACTTATATTACCAGTAGGCACAATGCCTTGCGATACATCAACCAGTGTCCAAACTTGTTGATTTACATGTAATCCATTTCGGACTTATGACATTTTGTCATAATTAGGGAGTCGATACCTTGTATCACTTCCTCATACGTAGTCAGTTGGTATACTTCATAAGATAAACATCTTTATTCGGTGAGATCAGAAACCCATACCCCAGGTTGTTTTCTGACTCTCTCCGACATACGCGGTCCCTGTGTATTCAAAGATTAATGGAATAGTTTCATCCTTGATGAACTATTTTTGTTCCATTAAGATTCGGTACCTAGGACAGTATTTCTCTGATTTTCATCGAGTTTTACTATCCTCCACTTACCACTGCATATCGGTATTCCTCTTAGGAAAACCCATGGTGAGCAACAATCTAATTGTTCTCTTATGAGATTTATAGGTACAATACTTATGGTATCCTTAGGATCCTACATTGGCACTTATCCAATTTGGGTTTTAGTTTGGTATCATCCAAACATATGCCCAGCATTCCCAAATTTACAGGAATGAGAAACCCGGTTTCTTTCCCGTTCATATCTTATATGATATCTGTTAAACAGATAATTATGGAACCTTATTCTAAATAAGTTCTTGCACTGTTTATGCTTATCCATTGAAGGAAATGGTAGCTCTGAGCGACTCATGATTAACCTTATGATGTCTAACATAATTCGGTTACTCAGTTCGGACACACCGTCAAACTGACGTGTTCCGGGAGGAGTCCTCTTTGAAAGATTACTTTACTCTTTCATGTATTATTAGAAACTTATTGCTTAAGTATTTTCCATTACGGTCTTACCGTGATGATATAATACTATAGCCGATCTGTTTGTCTATTTCGTGTCGAAACTTTAAAAGTTTCCAATTTGTGTTCTTCAAAAGAAACACACAACCATAACGCGATGCCATATCCGTATTGGTCACGAAATATTCATATCCATTTCTAGCCTAGCTAGATATGGGCCCACTTGCTTCACTATGAACTAGGGCTAACAGATCTGTGGCTTTTACACTTTTACCATGTAAATAGTGTTTTAGGCATTTTACACAATAAACTAGATTCATAGACTCTATTTGATTAGAATCAAATTAGTCCGAGTACCCACTCTTCAAAAGTGTGGATATACGAGTCTTGTTTAATTGTGTCCTAGACAACCATGCCACAATTAGTTTCTTCTGATCAAATCAGTTTGAGCTATTTATTTGTCATATATATTTGAGATTTATTTATATTCAAAATATAAATGTTGTTATTCACATTTAATGTGTTTATCTCAATATCATCTTTATATAATAAAACACTTTAGTGTTCTAAAATATAAAGGTTCACCCGCTACGGGTCAAACACTGATATAGAGATAATGTTCCTAGTCAAACTAGTTACATTATAACAGTTTCCAAATTTAGGTACACACCCGAAGGTAGTTCCTAAACTTAGGTATCTACGGTTAAAACAGCGACTTTCGTCCCGTTTACAATTCGCAGATTAAATCTTAACTGAAGTCAGTATCCTGCTCACAGCAGATTCTGAACTTCAATATATATTTATGTACCACACTAAGTATTTAAAATCCAATTTTAATACTAGTAGTGAACATAATGTTGACAAACATATTTGAAGTCAGAGCCTTGCTCGTCTTCAATTCCTTCATGTCTGCTTTGTCCAAACGGCAGTCACGCTTTTGGGATCCCGTTCGCCACATTTGTGCAGACATTTTGGGATATGTCCTTTACCTTCCCAGAAGATTATAATGATTTTTCATTTGCCAGTTTCAATACTCCAGAAGCCTTTGGCCAAGCCTTTGGCCAAGCCTTGGCCTTCTAGAATATCAAAGAAATGTGTGTCCTTGCGCTACTTGCCTAATTGCAAATATTGACTTTATCTCCTTGAGAATAGTCATTAACCCTCAAAGAGTTATTATTTGCAATTTAGTATTTCAAAGATCTAAGTTAATAGATTTATGAAAAATCCTTCAATTTCGTTATCATACTTTAAGGATCTAACCCTTAGTTCTGATTCAGAATTTAAGGAATCTACTGCGGTAAGTATAATGGATTAAGCACTAAAGTCATCATTACATGAATATTCCAAATATCATGTTCCACTTATTTGCTTAACTCCGGGCTTTGGCATAATTTATTATTTTATCAAATAAAATAACTTATTATTTTTCCAGGACCATCCTGAAATTTATTCCAAATTTGAAAATTAAAGTCGTTTAATACATTTTCCCCATGATCATGTTTTAAACACTAATCTTTCAAGTTATATATCTTGATTCAAATAGTCCAACTATTTAATCAATTGTTAAGGTACTATTTATTATAATGATTACAATAGTCCAACTATTTAATCAACTATAATTTCAATTAAATCAAATATATTGATTATCATAATCCAATTATATAATCACTTATAAATGAATTGTTTGAATATAGTCCAACTATTTATTAAAACAACAATTTAAATATTAGTCCAACTAACATTTAATACGTTTGACGAATGATATTTGTTTGAGCGCATATGGCGAGTAATTGAACGAATATTGCAAATTCAATTCTTGCCTCCCACTATTTTTCGGCGAGCCTCTAACCCTCTGTCGAGTACTCGGGAAACCGCGTTTCCTAGTGGGCTAGGATCCCATTAAATATCACACAATCTTGACTTTGGCCAACAAATTGTATGATAATTAACTAGGTAGATCTCTAAGATCGATTGGATCCAATCCAATTCCTAGATCCGGTAGGGGGACATCCAAGTCCGAAACACAAATCTTATATATGCCAATACATCCAATGTATTACCTAACCTTTTTCCTCTGAATCAACTAAGCCTTGGCTTTGGCACAACAAACTTAGTGATCCAAGTCAAGCGCGACCCATTGACCATGGAAAGCTTCGTCATCAATGTCGATGGACAAGAAGTGGTCTTGACTTTGGCCAACAAACCACAACTTGGACATGACACCAATATGGAACAAAGCTCTCGTGATTCAAACACATCTTCACAAACAAAGGGCTTGACTTTGGCCAACAACCCAATGCCGTCTCGGATCTTGAGTGAGAATCACTCAATGGAAGGAAAACGCTTGATATAAATTGAGGGTTTTTCGTGTGCAAATTGGCAACCAATTTATTATCTTTGTTAAGGTCTCATCATCATACACCCTTAAACATGCATTCTAAACACATAATAAAGCGCGTATAATAAATAATAATGATATACGGATGGATACTTAACACATTGATCCTAGATCAAATCTCTCACTTCTCTCTCCCGCTAGCACAAGTATTATTTCTACCCGTTACACTACACTTCTAAAGAAACCTCATTTACATTGAGGGGAATAGGTGAGAATAAAATACAAAGAAATGAGAGGTAATAAGGCGGGACACGCAGGTCCAATTAATAAATCGAATTTATTACAATTTCCAAAATTGCCCCACCCATCTAATATCCATCTGATATACATTATTCATGCATCACATTCATGTATTCACACAAGCATGTTATCAATCAATCTAATCAAATTAATTAATCTGATAATTAGTGATCATCCAATGTTCAAACAACGATTTGATTTTGTGCGAGTTAAACTCGTCTTTGCGAATAAGTACTCAAAGTACGAATTCTCGAATAAATAACTAAACTACATCATTAAATCCAATTTAATATGCATTCAATTCTAATTCGTTATTTAATTCCAAATTAAATATTACACTTTAATAATGAACTTTTACGACTTAAATTTCAAATTTAATCGCAACGGGTCTCAAAGCCTGATAAACGTCCAACGTCAAATTAATTAAAGTCCAATGGGCTTTTAATTGATTTCTTGAGGCATGGACTTTTGGTCAACTCGGGTCAAACCGAAAACCAAAGTCCAATCCGGGAGTTACCCCATAAGCCCATAAATCAATTTTGGCCCATTAGGCCCAATTAAACTTTAAAGTCCATTAAGTCGTATTTGGGCTTTATGGTGGCGGTTTTGGGCCCAATTGGATCCAACCAATTTTGCCTAAACCCAACTTTGTACAACAAAGCCCAATAAGCCCAATTACAACATTAAAGTCCAATTTCCAAAATTAGGCCCAAGTAATTAAATTACCAAATTCTAAATTTCCAATTTAATTACCTAAATTAACATTTCTAAAACATCAATATACACAATTAATCATGCTCATTTTCATCATCACATTTCCAACATATTTTGATTAAAATCAAACCCAATTACATGCTTCCATAGTCTCGGCCAAGGAGGGATAATTTTTTCCGATTCGAATTCAATCCAATTAATTCCACAATCGACATTTAATCATCATCCTAATTGATTCTATCTTATCCAATGAATTACAAATCAAAAAATCCAAGACATTATAGGGCTATATATATTCGGCCAACATAAGGTATTTGGGGATTTTTGTTCAATTCAAAATTCAATCCAATTAATTTCAAATTAACATCATCCAACATCATTACAACTCATCCAATGAATCAAAATGAAAAATTCCAAGAATTCCAAATGAACCCTAACATTCGACCAAGGTGAAAATATTGGGGAAAATCATTCCAAATCAATTTTCATGAAATTGATCTAATCAACTTTCAATTCAACATGTTTTAAGCATACTCATTCATTCAATTTCACAAAATCATGCTTGAAAACAAATTACCCAAATTTTAAGCCCTAAAATTTTCATGCTCAAACCTAGGCTCTTGATGCCATTGTTGGTTTCTATTAAGGTCCCGGATCGATTATAAGCATGAAAAACATTGCGAATACACATCGACGAAGTTGCGGAATACTTACATCATCGATCGTTGAGCAACGCGGCAAGCAACGGAACTCCAAAATGCTCACTGTTTTTGGCGAACTGCAGTGCAGATTTTTCCCTCACTGGTTTCGGTTTTGAGCTCCAAGAATCAAGCTCCAAGCTTCGTCGAACGGTTCCCGACTCATGGGTGAACTTCCCTATCACCTTCGCATGTCCCGTAAGTGTGCTAGCACTTGTGATTTTGCCACAAAATCACACTCCAAGCTTCCCACACAGCTCACTGTTTTGTCAAAACCAGTAAGCTTTTAACAGCCCCTTTGGGCGTGAGTTTAGGAGAGAAAGAGAGAAGGAGAGATGTGTTGAAATTACTTGAAAAATGGTATATGTATCCTTTATATATTTTCCAAAAATATATAAATGATTTACCAAAAATTTTTCAAAAGTCAAATGGTGTAAAATCAAATAATTGATTTCAAAAATCAATTCATATACCAAACATTCCAACCACTCCACTAACTCACATCATGTCATATCACTCAATCAAATTGTCACATCACTCAAAGTGACATGATTTGACGCTTGATGTGACGCTAGATGCAACTAGCGATTTGACACTTGATTTGATTTGCCGCACTCGAATTCGAAATGCGAATGCGCTCGCAAATTATCTCGGGCTCGGGTTCGCTAATTCTAAATTAACAAATTTTCCGTCGCGTCGTAATTAAATGATTACGCCTAGCGAAGTCACTATTCACATCGCTAACGAATTAATTCTAAATTAATTCGCTCTCGCTCGCTCGAATTAAAATCTAATTTTAATTCCGCGTCGAAATCTAATTTCGTTTAATATATATCAATATTTAATTATCGATTAATTCCAAATTAATAGTTATCTCTCTTAATGATATTTTATCCTAGATAAAATATCTCTTCTATAAATCCATATCTATTATTCTTTTCTCTCTACTGATTAATCCCAGATTAATTTAGAGTGCGAGTTATACGTCATCGGTGAATCTTTACGAAGCGACCCATGAGATCCTCGGATATGTTGGCAGTGAATTCGGTCGTCGGACTATCCGAACACGTAAGTACCTCGTACTACGTTTATACCAAATTACAAGACAAGGTTGGCCTCTAGCAAAGCGCCATGCCTCCCCAATTCTCCGGAAATCCTTACAGGAATAAGGATCTATATCAAGCGTAGTATACCGTAGTATTGCGTATTTCTGTCCAGCATCAGATGATCACGTGCTAGGCCTGGGGCTGGAATGTGTCTGCCCCGTACGAAGCACATGTCGGATGTGTGGTGACTAGTCTTTTAAATCGGATAAACCTGACCTTGTCATTTTATCCTGATAGCTGCAGCATTTAAGAGTACTAGTACCGTATCCTACGTGACCATCATCTCCAAATGACTGGAGTGACACTTCCGTCTTGACATCACACCCCACACACTACGATTCTCAATATACCCAGTATTGGCGTACATAGAACCGGTTAAAGCCCTGGACGACCTCAACCAAAGTATATTGATTGTCGTATGCATTAGCGGTGCAAGTCTCAGGTTAAGACCAAATACACCTACCCTGATTGCAGACTCCCATAGACGCATAGTCATACTACCAATGAGATTCTGCGGGGTCTTATCCAGAGCGAAGCTGTTTCCCGTACCATCGGTGAAACACAACCTCCTATTACACTTGCATGAGTATCCTATACCCAAATATATGAGAACTATGTCGTTGTGCTCTCACAAACGCGCACAAGTGTAATACTAGTCTTTTACGCATTTATCGATGTCCAATCTCGATAATACTCTGACTAGGGATATTCAATGATTTATCGTTCGTGGACTGATAGTGTCTCATATCATTCTCTGTCCAGGAACAAATCATAGGGACCTCTCATCATTTATACATCTAAGGTGATCTAATCACAAATGATAAGAGTGCAATCTCCTTTGTCACACAGTTAATTTGTACAACACCATGATCTGTACAAATAGTGATGCGATGGGTCATAATTGTCCAACAATGCCCTTATGGATTTGGTTGAGTCTGAGATGAGAATTTTCATTGTTTTTGTACACTCAGGTCATTAGTCAATTTAGAGATTTGACTCATAATTTCCTTTTGGTCTTCAGCTACCTAAGCTATCAACGACTCAATCCTTTGATTGGTTTTTCTCTGGGTCTTTACAAATGCATGCCAGGTATCCTCTAAAGAATTCATAGGAACGATAGGTGTGTAATACTGTGGGGTACTGTAACTCCTAGGTTGTGGTGTCTGGGTAGGCTGATAGGACTCCTGCCTCCAACTAACATTGGGATGGTTCCGCCAACTAGGATTGTAGGTGTCTGGGTACGGTGTTATAAGACTTCTGATACGTCCCTAATGCATGGCATTGTTCTTTATATGTTCCTCTTATCTCACCATATACCGGACACTCTTGAGATTCTAGTTGGGCTACTGAATGCATTGTCTTGCTGTCTTTGCTATTAAGGCTTCTATCTGTCTAGTTAACAGTTCAACTTGTGTCTTAAGGCTATCCTCTTCCCTAAAGTGTTGTAGGCTTCTGCTAGAAGAAGTGTGTGTCCTATCAGTGTTATCTAAGGCATTGGGTCCAGTCCAAGTATGAGATTTCTTAGCTAGGTCATCTAAATACTCGAATGCCTCATCAGGGTCCTTTCGGATAAACTCACCATTGCACATTATCTCAACGAATTGGCGCTCCCTAGGGGTCAGTCCATCATAGAAATAACTTACTAAACGCCAACTCTCATATCCATGGTGGGGGCAACTCGCTAACAACTCCTTATACCGCTCCCACGTTTGGTAAAGGGTCTCACTGTCTCTCTGGGAGAAGGTATATTTTTTCTTTTCAGGGCATCCGTCTTATGGTGTGGGAAGTATTTGTCGAAGAATGTCTGGGTCATCTCGCCTCACGATCCTATTGACCTGGGTCTTAAAGAATACAACCAGCTCTTAGCTCTATCCTTAAGGGCAAATGGAAAGAACTTAAGTCTAATCGTATCAGTGTTTCCAAACCGGTCATGGAAGGTTGCTACTACCTCTTGAAATTCCCTAATGGGCACGTAAGGATTCTCGCTCTCTAAACCGTGAAAAGTTGGAAGATACTGTATCATTCCAGGCCTAAAGTCTATGTGTGGTGCATTAGGAGGAAACATGATGCACGAAGGTGTAGCTGTGCGAGTTGGGTGGAGGTACTCTTCAAGAGTCTTCCTAGTTGGTCTCTCGTATTCACTCATGTTATGTGCGCTAGACGCAGATGGTGTAGAAAAAGGATTTTCAAATATGTTCTCAGAATCTGAGCTTTCTTCTTCAGTCCTAATAAATCTACCAAATATATCTCTATATCTAGAAAAGTAATTAAAGCTCAAATAATACAAGAAATAAAAAAAAAAAATAAAGGAAAAAAATAAAAATTAAAATCTAACTTAAACTAAAACATAAATAAAATAACTAAAATAAATACTAAAATAAACGACTAGAAAAAATAAAAAGAACTAATTAAAAATAATTCTAAAATACTAAAAGAAAATAAATAAGCGAATAATAAATGAATAAAATACTAATAATAAAAAAATGGAACGAAGTTACCGCTTCGTTGTTGACTAAGCAAACCTGGTCCTTTTGCTTGTAAACCGTCTCCCCGGCAACGGCACCAAATTTTGATTACGCCCAAATATGACTTGCGGTTATCGCAGTATAGCTGGGGTGTCGATTCCTCAGAGAGAAGGTTACAACAAACTAATTCACTCAAGCAAAAACGTTAACGGTAACTTAATAAATAAGATGATAAAATTGGTAATTAAATAAACATAAATAAGATGATAAAAAAATAATAAAGATAATGGCAGAGAAAAAAACAGCAAAGCATCGGGAATCCCTATTGCATCAAATTCCTATATTCAGTTATTAATTCTTATTATTACTCAGTTGAAGGTTTCACATCCCAAACCAACAACCGGAATATATTCAATTCTACACATATTCAAATTCTAAGGTAATTAATGATTATTTTCTCTATGTTAACAGCACACAAAAGTCATCGTTACGAGCTATCTAACGTCGACAATATACCCTCAGGCAATACTGCAGCAGAAGACCAACACATAAAACGACTTTTACAAGTCACAATTAAATTCGCAAACCACACATAGAAGAAGCGTGACTGGATCTATATGGGATTTGACAAACATAATTTCTGGATTAAATAATCGAAAGATAATAGAAAATAACAATCATTAATTTTATTAAACGATTAAAAAGTTCGTAGGAATCAAAAACACAAATAATAAAAATCCAACACAAGAGTTCATCCCTAACTTTGCCTAGGGGATTAGTTCCCCATAAAAGAAAAATAACCCGGGATTGGAGGTAAATATTGTTCTGAATCATCACGGCTCCGTGTCCCGGTTTCTGGGCTCTGATTTCTTCTCTTCTTGCCTCTCGGCAGCTCTCTGCTTCGTATTCTCTCCTACGCGCGCGCGCACTCTCTGCATTTTTCTGTTTTTGCGCAGCTGCCTTACGCAGCCTGGAGCTCCCTTTGCTTCAACTGACTTTGCATCCTTTTATAACAAATATAATTTGAACCCTAATATAACATCAGCCCACGTGACTTCTTGCCTAGGGTCAACAATTGCGGCTCCATTCACCAAATTGATTATTCACGCCACTCTCTCAATTTGAACTTTGTAAAATGGGTCATGCTAACTAATGCCCTAAGGGCACTAATTAAGGATCCATATTGATAAGTTTTCATATCATATTTATGGGAAAAGTAAAAAATTGTCAAAACATTAAATACTTTTTCATTGTTCATATAAAAACTTTCCTAAAATGGATCATTAACAAGTGCCCTAAGGGCACTCATTAGCATTTCCCTTGTAAAATATGTAAACTAATGAAGCTTGGGCCCACGTGTTTTTCTTCAATTTGCTTTTGACTTAGTCAACAACTGCGGCTGCCTTCTTTGTATCTCCAAATTGGTGGCGCCATGGCGCCTAATTCTCTGGATTTTGTATGGGAGTATGGCGCCATGGCGCCAGTACAATTTCTTACTGATTCCTGCTTTTCGCGTTCTCGGCTCCTGTGTGTGTCCTATGCATCTGTATGGCCCTTAAATACTTGCAATTGTCTCAGGATCCATGTATTAATATTCCTATAAATAAAAATCATTAAATTAGTTTAAATAATAAATATTTCTAAATTATATAACAATAGAAATTATGTAATAAAATATAAAATATATAACTAAATACTTAACAATAAACTCAGATAAGTGATGTTTCAAAGTACATTTTCATGCACTTATCAGTGGCGGTAAATAGTGATATATTTTCCGCTCATCAGTCTTCCTCTTCAATCCTAACGAATCTACCAAATCTATCCCTATGTCTAGGCATACAATTAAAGCTCAAATAATACGGGAAACAATGATAAAATATAATAAAATAAAAAAGGAATAAACTAAAAATTAAAATCTAAACTAAAACAAAAATTAAAATAAAATACATTAATAAATAATAAATAAACAAAAGACTAGAAAAAATAAAAAGAATCAATTAAAAATTAAAATCTAAACAAAAACTAAAAATTAAGATAAATAGATAAAAAGAATAAATTACGTAATAAATTAAAATATATAAATTAATAAAAAAAGATATGGAACGAAGTTACAGCTTTATGTTTGACTAAGCAAACCTGCTCATTTTGCTTGTAAATCGTCTCCCCGGTAACGGTGCTAAATTTTGATTACGCCTAAAAACTACTTGCGGTCATCGTAGTATAGTTGGGGTGTCGATTCCTGACAGAGATGGTTACAAGGAACTAATTTACTCAAACACAACGTTAGCAGTAACTAAAATAAATAGAAATAAAGATTTGATAAAGTAAGATAAAATAATAGATAAATTCTTGGGAATATCAATAGAGAGATATGACAAAGCATCGGGAATCCCTCTTGCATCAAACTCCTATATTATGTTATTGATTCATGTTATTACTCAACTGAAATTTTCACATCCCAAACCAACAGTCGGAAGATAATTAATTCTACTCACATTCAATTCTAAGGTAATTAATGATTATTTTCTCTATGTTAACAGCACACAAAAGTCATCATTACGAGCTATCTAACGTCGACAATATACCCTCACATAATACTGCAGCAGAAGAACAACATATAAAATAACTTTACCAGTCACAACCGAGTTCGCAAATCACACATAGAAGAAGCATGACTGGATCTATATGAGAGTTGACAAAACACAATCTCTGGGCTCAAAAATCGTAAGATAATAAAGAGCAACAACCATCAATTGTATTAAATGTTTAAAAGGTTCTTAAGAAATCAACAATGAAAGTGATGATGTATTCATAACCACCTCTTAGGAATAGACTTAGAAGGAACTACATTCAGGATATATATTATAGTTTGTGATACATGCCTCCAGAAAGAACTAGGTAAAGTGTTATAACTAAACATTGATCTCATCATCTCTAGTAGGTTCTGATTTCTCATTTCTACAATAACATTTTATTGTGGTGTTCCAGGTGTTGTGAGCTGTGAAAAAATTCCATTCTCAACTAAGAATTCCTCGAAATCTCAATCAACATATTCTCCTCCACGATCTGATTATAGAATTTTGATGCTTTTACCTAACTAGTCCTCAACCTCAGCACGATACTCTTTGAACTTTTCAAATGTATCTGACTTGCGCTGCATTAGGTAAACATACCTATATCTGGAATAATCATCAATGAAAGTGATGATGTATTCATAACCACCTCAGGCTTTTACATTCACCGGTCCGCAAATGTCTGAATGTATTAGCTCAAGTGTTTCTTTGGATCTTATCCTTTTTTCCAGTAAAATGTCTCTTAGTCATTTTGCCTTCTATACAAGATTCACAGATAGGTAAAATATCGAGTCTTAACTGATTTAAAACCTCGTTCTTAATTAGTCTATCTATCCAGCCAAGACTAATGTGATCTATCCAGCCAAGACTAATGTGACCAAGTCTAAGGTGCCATAAATAGGTATCATCATGAGAAATCTTTTTCCTTTTAGTTTTAGATCTTTCAATCTTAAACAATTTCGGTATTAAGCAGTGATTCATGCATTAACGGTCTTAATACTTATAGATTATTTTCGGAGTTTCCCGTGCATATATTGAATCCATTTCTACTAATAATAACTGATTTATTATTAAATGAAATAGAAAAACCACATTCCGTAAGTTTTGTTACAGAAATCAAATACCTGTGAAAACCAGGTTAAATTTTTTTTTTTATTTCATCATTTTTTAAATGTTTCCTCCAATTAAACTAAAACACTGAATATTACAAACTTTTCACTTACAAATCATGGTCCTATGTTACCATGAATGTTGATAATACCTAATAACTGAACATATGAAGATCCAATTTAGTCAGTATTATGGAGAACTCACAAATTAAATCATTCAAAAGGAAATAAACAAAAATTAACTTGTTACGAAATATATTGAGATACTTCTCAATGGTGGAAATTCCTTACTCAACTATCTCACACCAATTTCACCTGGTTAGTCAAGTTAAAAACACAGAAATCAAAATATTTTTTATATTATTTTAAATTTTTTTGAATTTTTTTAGAAAATTTTTGACTAAAAATCAAATAAACACAACGAAAAAATAAATACAAGATACTCGTCAACTATTCCCCACCCTCAAACCTAATTGAGACATTGTCTCCAATGTCTTAAAAAGAAGAAGAGTTTAGAATATAGTACATGGTTAGCTGGAATTCTTCATCTAGAAAGAAAATTAAAGGTTAAGATCTAGATTTATCTGACGCTTCTTACCATGGTCAATTTATGGTTCAAAGGCTAAAAGTTTGTCAATTAAATCATGGGCAGTTCTAGCAGTGAAGAGTAAATCTTTTACAGGTTTTAAAACGAACCAATTTCTTCGGGCATCATCAAGAAATACACAAAGAAAGTCATAAAATCCATCAACGTTAAACAGTCCAATTGGTTTCTGGTGTATGTTCAAGTTCGCCCAAGAAAGCACTGTAAAGATTTCCTCCATCGTGCCCAAGCCATCTGGCAAAGCAATAAAAGCATCAGCACGATTAATCATTTCAACAAGTCGTTCAGACATATCTGGTACGATGCATTCATCTCCGTTTGATGGTCCTATAAGATTCGCCTCTGCTAAAGGTTTTAGGATGATTCCCAGAACTTGACTACCTCCTTCCTGTACAGCTCTTGAAACGTAACCCATTAGTCCAAGATTGCCACCGCCATATACTAAGTGCATATTCCTTTCAGCTATGACTCTCCCAATTCCTGTGATGCTGCAGCGAATCTGGTTTGGAACCAGCACTAGTACCGCAAAACACACAGATGTTTAAAACTCGTCTTCTTGAAGTTTCTTCCATTTTTTTATGTATTTCTTTCTCAAATCTGGATATCTACAAGAGTGCAATGACGAGCTGAATTTATAGAACCTGAAAATGGTGAGTAATAATAGCACTAGTACCCCCAAGTGATAATTATTTGTTAAACAGTAAAATAAATCATGAAAGGTCAAAAGTATGGATCATGTCTGCGAAAATAAAAGAAAATATCAAAAAAATCACAATTATTAGTTAAAGACAAGAGATAATAATATTTACAAAAAAGTAACGGCTTGAATGAAGTCTATGCGTTAGGGACAAGCTTCCCATCCAATTTTCTTATAAATTGGCAAACATGATCTTTTAAAGTCAGATTCCCGAGACTTAATTTTTGTCTTTCTTTTCGAAATTATGTATGTAACATATGAAGTGCATGATGTACATATCCATTGGAATGCGTCTCAAGAGTCAATGATATGTCATATAAAGACTCCTTACTCAAGCCATCCCTAATGAATTTAATTTTATATTCGCAGTTATCAGACACCATTCCTAAATATCGACAACGAGTATTACATGTCATTCGTGAAAATTTATAGCAAACACCTAGTCTTTTAGCTCTTCTTCTTAGCAAAGGTGTTTTTCCTAAACCAGGCAGAAATGAAACAAAAGAGTCAGAAGACTCACCTGCCAATCAGACTCGTGCTTCAATAATCCAACGAATGTCATTAGGAATACCTTTGATCATCAGTAGTCTTGTTCCATGCGAGCTTTGTAGACTTTCATCAGACCGTTTTGAATGAGAGAAGGAAATTGCTTGTGAATTTTTTCGATGACGTCTTCCATCATGAAATGTGACTTTATCTACAAAAATTAAACACACAAAAATAAAACACACCAAATCTGAATATATACATAAATTGCATGTTTTGCCTCCCTACTAGCGCTATGTTTAACATCGTCAGCTAGACATGACTGCCCGAATGTTAGGCGGGATCTGAAAGTATGACACTTTCTTTTTGTCGTTCAATTGATTCTACCCAGTATTGTTTGACACGCTTGCTTTTAACTTTGAATTTTTATTGGCGTTGGGATCATGTAATGCAACGGCTCTATCTGGTAAAATTTGGGTGATTAAGAATGGACATGACCACCATGAATTTAACTTCCCACGGAAGAGTTTCAACCTTGATTTATTTAACAGTACCCACTACCCTGGTTACAGATGTATGCGTACTAACTTCTCATCATGTCTCATCTTGTCCTTTTCTTTGTACAGTTTGGCATTCTCAAAAGGTTCTCTTTTGTTGCTTGTAGATCAAGATTTAATTTCTTCAGTGTATAGTACGTCTTATCTTCAAGCTCCACAAGTAAAGTTTTTGTGTTGACCGAGCTCTTATTTTTCTACTAATATAATTAGTACAATAAATCCAAGGCATCCCTTGGTCTTCAAATCTTGTTCTTTTTTCACGGAATTTCTCTATCATAAATCCTTCGAGTCATAGGCTCCTCCAAGTTACAAATAGGGTTATAAAATTGACTTATTACAAATGAAATGAACTTACAACACTTGAAAGAATATGACCTTATGGTCTTACATTTCCAATACTAAAAACAAGAGCCGAAAAAATTAACGATCAACACAATACATTCATTACATGAATCAAAAGTAAACATTCCTCACATGAACATTAAAACCATTCATCTCATGAATCTAATTGTGTCTACTCATCACAACATGCATTTTAATAATCTATATCTCATATAAATTATTAAAACAAAAATGAGAAGGGTTAAGAAAACTTTTCAACCTTAAGCTCTCGATGCCAATTATAGGAAACAATTTTCCTTAGCGCGGTGAAAGTTGCTTATTTGGGCACCGGCTCTGGTATGGATCTCTAAAATTTTCTTTGCCTTCTTCCTTCGTTGTAGTAGCCGAAATCAATCCTTTGATGTCCAACGCTTGGATCAACCACTCCATCTTCCGAACTATGACTCGAAACCAACAAATCAAAGTTAGGCTTCACTCACAAGATTAAACTATAAACAATTTAGAGAATAAAGATGTCACAATGGTGTTTGGATTTTGGAATTTCAAACACTCTCACAACACTTGTGAATGCTTGAACTCTCTCTATTTTTTCTCATTTGTACTTGTGTGAATGAATGCAAAAATGTTAACCTTAGAAGTGAGAGAAAATGTAGAGATTATATTCTCTTACATAAGCCAACGAACCTTGTCATTAAGCATCTAATGCTTTCTTGCAATGGCCAACAAAATACCATACTAAAGCATAAGAAATGATAAGCTAAAGACAAGGACTTTGTCATTAAGCATCTAATGCTTTTTTTCAATGGCAAACTGATGAGTGGTAAATATATCACTTTTTCTCACTCATTTGACCTTATATTTTGTATAGTTTCTTGAGTTTTGTGAATATTTTGATGTGTTTTGTGTTATTCTGTAGATAAATAAAGTTTCAGGACATTCTGGAGGTGAATTTTGGCCAAAACAGTGAAAAATGACAAAATGGGCAAAATGGTCATTTGGCGCGACGCCTAACGTGCACCGCTCCATGCTAACATGCGTCGGGAACACGTGTCAGAATCTGAGAAGTTTGACTTGCTAACATGCGCCGAGCCACGTGTCAACATCACAATCGATCTGCTAACGTGCGCCATGCCACGTGTCATCATCCAATGGTGCCGACAATCGCCATCACCACGTGTGGCCACGTGGTCCTCCACGTGTCAGCCACATCATCGTCCACATCAGCAGTAGACCAGTCAACTCGCCATGTCATCGTCACGTGATCATCATCCAATCACAGTGTGCCACGTGTCGTAATCCTACGGTGCCATCAATCACTTTCTCCACGTATCGCCACATCATCACCACATCATCGCCACGTCAGTGCCACATCAGTACAATTATTGAGTCAATTATCCACATCACCACGTCAGCGGATAAGAATCTCGGTGGACCAATTAGTGCTTGACACGTAAGCACGTCGTGATGCAAGAACAACCTTACGCGTCGCGACGCGGGGACCTTATTGACGCCTATAAATTCAGCTCATTTTTCTGATTTCAGATGTACCTTCCTCTGTGAATCCTCTGATGTAAATAGTGAGTTTTATATCTAGTTTCTTTTAATTTCAGTTTTTTAATTAATTTTAATTATAATTACGTTCTTTAATAGTAATTTAATTTCTTTACTTTTTTATTTTTTACTATTTAGCTATGAGAAGGTAACTTCCCCCTGCTATGGTGAAAGGTAAAACTTTTATTACTGCTATTTAGATTAATCTCCCTTAAATATAATATATTTACTATTTAAAATTTGACTTAATGAGGATACCGCTACATTGGTCGGATGGTAATTCATTTTAAACTGGTTTAAACCTGACTAAGCAAGGATACCGCCAGATTTGTCGGTTGGTAATTAAACATTTTTACCGCCTATATGGCAGGTTCATGGACAAATTTTGATACCGCATTTATGGCTGGTCGGACTTAATTTGACTTAATCAGGTTACTGCCTATATGGCTGGTTGGTAATGTTATCACAAGTTAATATATTATATTAAGGGAGATATCTAAAATAGTAGTATTCAAAGTAGATCCTTTAACCATAGCATTTTATTTTATTTTATTTTACTTTTCAGTGTTTACTTTACCGCATTTACTTTTCAGCATTTTTATTTTATGTCTTTTATGTTTAAGGTTTTACTAGCCCTAGTTATGTGTCGTAACTAAGTTAGTTATCTGGGGTTATGATGAATTCTAATATCACCGGTTTATAAGGGGTTATTTTATAGTTTGGGTAATTTAAAGGTTTACTTATTAAGTTTTAAGCTTAATGCGTCTTGTTAATTGGCCACTAATAAGATTGATCTGGTAAATCTAAAATAAACTTTACAAATAAATTTTAGGTTTCAGCCTTAGACTTAATAGCCCACGATCTTCTTTGAGGATAGATAACCCTTTAATAGATTTCCTTACAGGATAGACATATACATGTCGGGTGGGGGTAGCCATAATTGGAACTTAAACTTAATGAATCCAGGTAATTTGGTTGACATAGACATATGGTTCAATTGGGTTATACTGGGTATTTGCGTCTGACTATCGACAGAGGCTTTCGCATAATTTTGTGTTCCAGGTTAGTAAACCGACATATTACACAAACATGAAATAACCAGTTCATATTTTAAAAGATATTGGAAAGATTCACAACCCTAGATACTTTCTTAATATTGAATTTTCTTAAACCTACTTTCATGCAATTTTATTTACTTGTTTTTTTAAAATTTAGAATCATCACCATTTCAAACCAATCAATCAAATTGTTAGATACTAGTAATCATTTGACCTCATAAAATTAATAGATTAGGTATTAAGTCCTCGTGCGATCGATACTTTTTATACTACTTGAACGATACGTGCGCTTGCGTTATACGCGTGTGAAAGCACCGGTCATGTTTTTGGCGCCGTTGCTGGGGACTTATTTGTCATTACTTGTATCTATTTTCTTTTTACTTATTGTTTTTGTTTGTTTCAGGTTCTCAGACACTTCATGAGATGAACCAGAAGCTTTGAAATCTGACCGCTTGACCCAGAAATTGAAAGAACCGTCAGACAGCTAAGAAGGGAACGATGAGAAGGTCAAGAAGCAATCGTTAACATGGAACCTGAACCTTTGGAGGTTGCATCACCAATTCCCATTTGAGACAGAACCATTCCAGTGGTAGATGGCCTCATTTCTTGTATTGTACTTCCTCTCTTACCAGCAAATGCAGGTGACATCAAAACATGCATTTAGATGATTCAGCAGTAAGTTCAATTTAGGGGGAATGCAACTGAAGATCCTAATGCCCACATCAGCAACTTCCTGAAAGTTTACGGCACTTTAAATTACAACCGAGCATCAGAAGAAGCAATGAGACTGCGAGTTTTTCCATATTCCTTTAAAGACAGAGCAAAAGCTTGGCTACACTCATTACCAGCTGGTTCCATCAAAACTTGGAACACACTAGCCACCAAATTCCATGCAAAGTACTTTCCACTAGCCAGAACAGTAAAGTTGAGGAATGAAATCACATCCTTTGTGCAACAAGATTCAGAATCCCTTTACGAAGCTTGGGAAAGGTACAAAGATTTGCTCCGGAAATGTCATCACCATGAGATTCCAAAATGACTTCAAGTCCAAACTTTCTATAATGGATTTTCTGGACAGATGAGAACCACAATTGATGCTACTGCTGGAGGAGCTTTGATGGAAAAAGGAGAAGATCAAGTCTGGGACCTAATCGAAGAAATGGCCAACAAAAATTCCTTGTGGCCAACAGAAAGGAGCATGATTCAAAGAATTGCAGGAATTTATGAAGTTGGAGCCAATACAGCATTCAGTGCCAAGCTGGATCAGATATGCAAATTCATGGAGACTCTCAGCACTCAAAGCAACATTGGATCCACAAGTTCACTGTTGGACAATTATGACCCATCGCGTCACTATTTGTACAGATAATGGTGTTGTTGTACAAATTAACTATGTGACAAAGGAAATTGCTCTTCTATCATTTGTAATTAGATTACCAAGATGTATAAATGATAGAAGGTCATTATGATTAGTTCCGGATTGATAAGATATGAGACAGTATCAATCCACGAAGGTTTAATCATTAAATATCTCTAGTCGTAGTATTATCGAGATTGGACATCGATAATGCGGAATAGACTAGTATTACACTTGTGCGCGTTGTGAGGGCATAACGGCATAGTTCTCATATATTTGGGTATAGGATACTCATGCAAGTGTAGTAGGAGGTTGTGTTTTACCGATGGTACGGAAAACAGCTTCGCTCTGGATAGACCCCTCGGAATTCCATTGGTAGTATGACTATGTGTCTATGAAAGTCCGAATCAGGGTATGTGTATTTGGTCTTAACCTGAGACTTACACCGCTAATACTTGCGACAATCAATATACTTTGGTTTTGGTCGTCCAGTGCTTTAACAGGTTCTGTGTACGCCTCTTCTGGGTATATTGAGAATTTTAGTGTATTGGGTGTGATGTCGAGATGGAAGTATCACTCCAGTCATAGTGGAGATGATGATCACGTAGGATACGGAACTTGTTTTCTTATGTACTGCAGTCATCGGGATAATATGACTAGGTCATGATTATCCGATTATAGAGACTAGTTACCAGAGATCCAATATGTGATTCGTACGGGGCAGACATATTTCATCCCCAGACCTTGCACGTGACATCCGATACTGGATCGAAATACGCTATACTATGTATACTACGCCTGATATAGATCATATATTCCTGTAAGGATATTTCTGGAGAATTAGGTAGGCATAGCGCTTTGCTAGAAGCCAACCTTGTCTTGTAAATCGGGACAAACGTAGTACTAGGTACGTACGTGTTCGGATAGTCCGACGACCGAATTTACTGCCAACATATCCGGGGATCTCATGGGTCGCTTCCCGAAGATTCATCGATGACGTATGACTCGCACTTTATTAATTTGGGATTAATTAAATTAGAGAGATAATTAATCTGGGATTAATTACGGAGATATTTTATCTGTGATAAAATATTAATTAAAGAGAGAACGATTAATTTGGAATTAATCGATAAAATAATATATTCGATATATTATACGAAATTAGATTTCGACGCGGAATTGAAATTGGATTTTAATTCGGGCAAACGAGTTAATTTAGAATTAATTCGTTAGTAATGTGAATAGTAATTTTGCTAGGCATAATTATTTAATTACGTCGTAACGGAAAATTCGTTAATTTGGAATTAGCGAACCCGAGCCCGAGAGTGTTTGCGAGCGCAATCGCATTTCGAATTCAAGTGCGACCTGCAAGTCACATCAAGCGTCAAATCACTAGTCAATCAATTGATGTGACAACTTGTCACTTGATTGTGTGAATAGTGATGGAAGTTGTTGGAGTTGTTGGATGGCTTAAAGCCTTTGACTTTTGGAAAGCCAAAAATTTGGTAATTGAATTTTGAATTCAATATTTGTGTATTAGATACCAAAATTCATCCAACCACCAACACTTATCACACAACACATTTCTCTCTTCTCTCTTCTCTCATTCCCGCCCAAGGGGCTGATTTTTCTTCCTCTCTTCACTGGTTTTACAGTGAATGGCAAGGAGAAATTAAGGAATTTTTGTGGCAAAAATTCCTAAGTGCTAGCACACATTTGGAGACATCCTAAGGTAATAGGGAAACCCACTTGTGAGCAAGGAATCACCAAATGAAGCTTGGAACTTGGAGCACACTTGGAGGACCGAATTTGGAGCTCAAAATTTGATGATTGTCGAGAACACCATGGAGGACAAAAGCAGTGAAAATCGTGAGCTTCAAATGAGCAATTTTTGTCTTTCCTCGCATCGCCTCAACTGATCATTGTGAGTATTTCGCAACTTCCTTTGATGTATTCATACTTGTTTCTTGCTTGATAATGTTCCTTGGGACCTTAGAGAAACCCAACAATGGTATCTTGAGCCTATATTGAGGATGAAATTTTTTTAGGGTTAAAATTGGGCAAAATTGATTTGAGCATGTTTGAGTGAAATTGGATGTTTGAGTATGCTTAAATTATGATAACATGGTGTTATGCATTGTCAATTTGATGAATTTTGGATTGGACAAATTTTCCCCAAAATGTAAGGCATGGCCGAGACATTAATGAACCCCTAATGTCTTGGTAATTTTGTTTCGTTGATCATTGGATGACTTGAAGCGATTGGGAATTGTTGATTTGAAAATTAATAGGATTGAATTTTGAATTGGACAAAAATTCCCCATATTTCCGAGACTTTAAGCATGTTATTGGGTTTGATTTTTTGATTCAATTGTGTTGGACACTAATTGATGATAATGAGCATGATTAATTAGGCTAATTGGTGTTTTGGAAATATTCATTTGGGTAATTAATTATGTTATACACTTTAGGTTAATTAAATTGTGAAATTGGAATTTTTGTGATTTAATTAATTGGGCTAATTTTGGAAATTGGGCTTGAAAAGGTTGTAATTGGGCTTAATGGGCTTGGTTTTACCAAGTTAGGTTTAGGCTAAATTGGTTGGATCCAATTGGGCCCAAAACCGCAACCAAAAATTCCAATTATGACTTAATGGACCTTTATTATTAGTTGGGCCTAATGGGCCTAAATTGGTTTCTTGGCAAATAAGGGTGATTCCTTAAATGGGCTTTGGTATTTGGGTTTGACCCATATTGACCAAAAGTCCATGCCTTAGAAATTAATTAAAAGCCCATTGGACTTTAATTAAATTAACATTGGATGTTAACCGGGCTTTGAGACCCGTAACGATTAAATTTGGAATTTAAGTCGTAAAGGTTCGTTAATAAAGTGTAATATTTAATTTGGAATTAAATAAAGAATTAGTATTAAATTGGATTTAATGTTGTAGTTTAATTTAATTCAAGAATTCGTACTTTGAGTACTTATTCGCAAATCGAGTTGGACTCGCGCAAAATCAAATCGTTGTTTGAACATTGGATGGTCATTAATTATCAGATTAATTAATTGGATTAGATTGATTGATAACATGCTTGTGCGAATACATGGTTGCGATGCATGAATAATGTATATCGGATGGATATTAGATGGGTGGGGCAATTTTAGAAATTGTTGTAATAAATTTAGAATTTATTAATTGGACCAGCGTGTCCAGCCTATTACCTCCTTACTCTATGTATTTCTCTTCTCACCTATTCCCCTCAATGTAAATGAGGTTTCTTTAGAAGTGTTATGTAATCGGGTAGAAGTAATACTTGTGCTAGCGGGAGAGAGGAAAGGGAGAGATTTGATCTAGGATCAATGTGTTAAGTATCCATCTGCATATCATTATTATATTTATTTACGCGCCTTATTATGTGTTTAGAATGCATGTTTAAGGGTGTATGATGATGAGACCTTAACAAAGATAATTAATTGGTTGCCAATTGCAATCGAAAAGCGTTTTTCCTTCCATTGAGTGATTCTTACTCAAGATCCAAGACTGGCATTGGTTTGTTGGCCAAAGTCAAGGCCTTTGTCCATCGAGGATGTGTTTGAATCACGAAAGCTTTGTTGCATATCGGTGTCTTGTCCAAGTTGTGATTTGTTGGCCAAAGTCAAGATCATTTCTTGTCCATCGACATTGATTACAAAGCTTTCCATGGTCAATGGGTTCTGCTTAACTGGGATCACTAAGTTTGTTGTGCCAAAGCCAAGGCTTAGTTGATTCAGTGGAAAAAGGTTAAGCAATATATTGGATATATTGGCATATATAGGATATATGTTTTGGACTTGGATGTCCACCTACTAGATCTAGGAATTGGATGGGATCCAATTGATTTTAGAGATCTACCTAGTTAATTATCATACAATTTGTTGGCCAAAGTCAAGATTGTGTGTTATTTAACGGGATCCTAGCCCACTAGGAAACAAGGTTTCCCGAGTACTCCACAGATGGTTAGAGTATCGCCGAAAAACAGTGGGAGGCAAGTATTAAATTTACAATATTCGTTTAGTAACTTGCCATACGCGATCATTCAAATATTTTTACATAAATTATTTATTAGTTGGACTAATAATTAATTGTTGTTTTAATTAAACAGTTGGACTGTATTCAAACTATTGAATTTATAGTTGATTTTATAATTGGATTATAGTAATCAATATAATTGAAATTAATCTATTAAATTATAGTTGATTATATAGTTGGACTATAGTAATCATTATAATAAAATAGTACCTAAAATCGTTGATTAAATAGTTGGATTATTAGAATTAAGATAAAATAGAAAGATTAGTGTTTAAAACATAATCCTGGGTGAAAATGTCTTTAAACGACTTTAATTTTCAAATTAAGAATAAAATTCAGGATAGTCCTGAAAACTAAGAAGTTACTTTATTTGATAAAATAACATCTAAGGCCTGAGCCCGGAGTTAAGCAAATAGTAGAACATATCTTTGGAAGATTTATGTGATGATAAATTTAGTGCTTAATCCATTAAGCTTGCGAAATAGACTCATTAATTTCTTAGTCAGAACTAAGGATTAGAAGTATGATAATGAAATTGAAGGATCTTCATATATCTATTCTTAGATCTTAGAAGTACTAAATTGAAATAGTAAACTCTTGGAGGGTTAATGGCTATACTCAAGGAGTCAAAGCCAAAGTTTGCAATAAGGCAAGAAGTACAAGGCGCACCTTATTTCGACATTCTAGAAGGCCAAGGCTTGGCCAAAGGCTTCTGGGGTACCGAAAAGGGGAAATGCAAAATCATTATAATATTCTGGGAAGATAAAGAACATATCCCAAAATGTCTGCCTAAATTGTGGCAAACGGGGACACGGAAACGTAACTGCCGTATGGACAAGGCAGACATGAAGGAATTGAAGACGGGGAAAGGCTCTTACTTCAAATATGTTTGTCATAAATATGTTCACTACTAGTATTAAAATTGGATTTTAGATACTTAGTGTGGTAAATAAATATGTACAGGTGTGCAGAATCTGCTGAGAGCAGGATACTGACTTCAGATGAGATCAATCTGCGAATCGGAAACGGGACGAAAGTCGCTGTTTTAACCGTAGATGCCTAAGTTTAGGAACTACCCTTTGGCCGTGTACTTAAATTAGGTAACTGTTACAATGTAACTAGTTTGACTAGATACATTATCTCTATATCAGGGTTTAACCCGTTGCGGGTATACCTTTATATTCTAGAACACTAAAGTGTTTTATTTTATAAAGATGATATTGAGATAAACACATTAGATGTAAATAACATTATTTATATTTTGAATATAAATAAATCCCAAACGTATAACATGACAAACAAATAGCTCAAACTGAATTAATCAGTTGAGACTTATAAGTGGCATTGTTGTCTGGGACACAATTTAACAAGACTCGTATATCCACACTTTCGAAGAGTGGATACTATGACAAATTTGATTCCATTCAAATAATGTCTACGAATCTAGTTTATTGGGCAAAGTGCCTATAACACCTTTTTTTTGGTAAAAGTGTAAGTGCCACCGATCTGTTAGCCCTTGGTCATAGTGACGTAAGTGGGCCCATGTCTAGCTACGCTAGAGGTGGATATGAATATTTCGTGACCTTTACGGATGTGGCATCACGTTATGGTTATGTGTTTCTTGTGAAACACAAATCGGAAAATCTTAAAGTTTCGACACGAAATAGACAAACAGATCAGCTAAAGTATTAAATCGTCACGGTAAGACCGTAATGAAAATACTTAAGCAATAATTTTCTCAAATACTTGAAGAGTATAGTATTCTTTCAATGAGGACTCCTCCCGGAACACGTCAATTGACGGTGTGTCCGAACAGAGTAACCGAATTTTGTTTGACATGATAAAGTTAATCATAAGTTGCTCTGAGCTACCATTTCCTTCAACAAATACGCGTAAACAGTGCAGAACTTATTTTAAATAAGGTTCCATAAAAATCTGTTAGACAGATTTCATATTAGATATGAACAGGAAAGAAATTGGGTTTTCTAATTCCTGAAGATTTGGGAATGCTAGGCATATGTTTGGATGATACCAAACTAGAACCCAAATCAGATAAGTGCCTAGTTGTAGGTTATCCTAGGGAAACCTAAGTATAGTACTTATACATCTCACTAGAGAACAATGTAATTGTTGCTCGCCATGCTGTTTTCCTAAGAGGAATACCTATATGCAGTGGTAAGTGGGAGGAAAGTAAAACTCGATGAAAATCGGAGTAATACTATTCCAGGCACTGATTCCTTAATGGAACACAAATAGTTCATCAAGGATGAAACTATACCAATAATCTTCGAATACAAAAGAACCACATAAGTCGGAGAGATTCAGAAAACAACCTGGGGTATGGGTTTCTGATCTCACCTCGTAAAGATGTCAATCTTATTGAGGATACGAACTGACTAACTATGAGGAAGTGATACAAGGTATCGACTCCCTATTATGGCAAAGTGCCATGATATCCTAAATGGATTCATGTATACCAACTATGTTTAGACACTAGTTGTTGTACCGTAAGGCATTGTGCCCATTGGTACCATATAATTCTTCAAGGAAGACATACGTGGAAGGTAACATACCAACCTAAAAAGCTAGGCTTGTAGCGAAAAGGTATCGTTATCAACATTGTGTCGATTACGACGAAACCTTTTACATGTTGCCATGGTAAATCCATTTAGATAATGCTTGCTAATGCTGCATGTTTCATTCATGAAATATGGCAGCTGAATGCCAAAACCGCTTTACTTAACGTAAACCTTTTGGAGGATGTTTACAACATCCTGATGGTTTTTTGGTACCAAAACAAGCAAACAAGGTTTGCGGGTTATTCGATCCATGGATGGATTGGAGCAAGCATTGAGTTCTTGGAATTATCGTTTTGATATAATCATAATGGTATATGATTTAATTCAAAACGAATATGATTCTTGTGTATATAAAGAGGTTAGTGGGAGTGCACTGACAATGAATGTCTTAAATAAATAATGACATGTCATTTCTTGAAAATGATATTCCTATAAAAAAAAATCAGTGAAAGCTTGGCTTTCATGAAAATTCTCCGTAGAATTATTGGGAGAAACAACCTTTATTCTGGGAATAGAGATCTACTGGGTTAGATTTAAAGTTGTTAATACTCTCCGAGAACTCGTACATTGAAAAATGTACACGACCTGGTGTCTCATACGCTTTGAGCATATGGAGTCACAATCGGACCAATCCAAGTGATAGTCATTGGATTGATGTTAAGAACATCCTTTAGTATTTTAGAGAACTAAGGATGTTGTCTTATACTATGGAGAATGAGAACTTGAAGTGACTGGGTTCACTGCTGGAAGTTTCCTAACCGATAATAACGACTAAAAGTCGTAACAACGGTACTATAAAGTTTGAATAACGGAACAGTGAGCTGGAAATCTTCCAAGCAAGATACTGTTACCGAATAAACAACAAAAGTGGATTATTGCTGCAGCTGAGGCAGCAATAGAAGCCATTTGGGTCGATAATAATCTAATTAGATTAGATATAGTTCTGTTAGCAGCTGAGCTAGGCTACAGCGCAGGCCAAAGAATTAATGGTCTCACCAACGATCCAGATAAATACTTCAAATATTCATCTGATTCGTTCGGATCATATATCGTGGCGATATGATGATCGAATAAATCGCATCAGATGATAGTCATGCAAATCCGCTGACGAAAGTCTTTTCTTAGTAATTTGAGCGAACCGTACATAGTTCAGGTGTAGGACACTCGAGTGACTGGCTATAGGCCAAGTGGGAGATTGTTGGACAATTATGACCCATAGCGTCACTATTTGTACAGATCATGGTGTTGTTGTACAAATTAACTATGTGACAAATGAAATTGCTCTTCTATCATTTGTAATTAGATTACCAAGATGTATAAATGATAGAAGGTCCTTATGATTAGTTTCAGATTGATAAGATATGAGACAGTATCAATCCACGAAGGTTTAATCATTAAATATCCCTAGTCATAGTATTATCGAGATTGGACATCAAAAATGCCGAATAGACTAGTATTACATTTGTGCGCATTGTGAGGGCATAACGACATAGTTCTCATATATTTGGGTATAGGATACTTATGCAAGTGTAGTAGGAGGTTGTGTTTTACCGATGGTTCGGAAAACAGCTTCGCTCTAGATAGACCCCTCGGAATTCCATTGGTAGTATGATTATGTGTCTATGGAAGTCTGAATCAGGGTAGGGGTATTTGGTCTTCACCTGAGACTTACGCCGCTAATACTTGCGACAATCAATATACTTTGGTTTTGGTCGTCCAGGGCTTTAGCAGGTTCTGTGTACGCCTCTTCTGGGTATATTGAGAATTGTAGTGTATTGGGTGTGATGTCGAGATGGAAGTATCACTCCAGTCATAGTGGAGATGATGATCACGTAAGATACGGAACTTGTTCTCTTATGCACTATAGTCTTCGGGATAATATGACTAGGTCATGATTATTCGATTATAGAGACTAGTTACCAGAGATCCGATATGTGCTTCGTACGGGGCAGACACATTTCCAGCCCCATGCCTTGCACGTGATATCTGATACTGGATCGAAATACGCTATACTACATATACTACGCCTGATATAGATCATATATTCCTGTAAGGATATTTCTGGAGAATTGGGTAGGCATGGCGCTTTGCTAGAAGCCAACCTTGTCTTGTAAATCGGGACAAACGTAGTACTAGGTAGGCAGGTGTTCGGATAGTCCGACGACCGAATTTACTGCCAACATATCCGGGGATCTCATGGGTCGCTTCCCGAAGATTCACCGATGATGTATGACTCGCACTTTAATAATCTGGGATTAATTAAATGAGAGAGAAAATTAATTTGGGATTAATTGCGGAGATATTTTATCTGGGATAAAATATTAATTAAAGAGAGAATGATTAATTTGGAATTAATCGATAAAATAGTATATTCGATATATTATGCGAAATTGGATTTCGACGCGGAATTGAAATTGGATTTTAATTCGGGCGAACGAGTTAATTTAGAATTAATTCGTTAGCGACGTGAATAGAAATTTTGCTAGGCATAATTATTTAATTACGTCGTAACGGAAAATTCGTTAATTTGGAATTAGCGAACCCGAGCCCGAGAGTGTTTGCAAGCGCACTCGCATTTCGAATTCAAGTGAGGCCCGCAAGTCACATCAAGCGTCAAAATCACTCGTCAATCAATTGATGTGACAACTTGTCACTTGATTGTGTGAATAGTGATAGAAGTTGTTGGAGTTGTTGGCTTAAAGCCTTTGACTTTTGTAAAGCCAAAAATTTGGTAATTGAATTTTGAATTCAATATTTGTGTATTAGATACACAAATTCATCCAACCACCAAAACTTATCACACAACCCATTTCTCTCTTCTCTCTTCTCTCATTCATGCCCAATGGCTGATTTTTCTTCCTCTCTTCACTGGTTTTGCCGTGAATGGCAAGGAGAAATTAAGGAATTTTTGTGGCGAAAATTCCTAAGTGCTAACACACATTTGGAGACATCCTAAGGTGATAGGGAAACCCAATTGTGAGCAAGGAATCGCCAAATGAAGCTTGGAGCTTGGAGCACACTTGGAGGACCGAATTTGGAGCTTAAAATTTGATGATTGCCGAGAACACCATGGAGGACAAAAGCAGTGAAAACCGTGAGCTTCAAGTGAGCAATTTTTATTTTTCCTCGCATCGCCTCAACCGATCATTATGAGTATTCCGCAACTTTCTTTGATGTATTCATACTTGTTTCTTGCTTGATAATGTTCCTTGGGACCTTAGAGAAACCCAACATTCACCATATGGAGGAGTTCCAGAACCAAATCAACTTGAAGAGATGGTGAACTATGTCAACAATTTCAACAGACAGGGGAACAATCCATATTCCAACACCTACAACCTAGGGTGGAGGAATCTTCCCAATTTCTCATGGAGCAACAATTCAGGGCAAAAGAACTATGCACCACCTGGATTCCAGCAACAGAACAAAGGCCAGAAGTTTGAAAAGGAACCAGAAATGAAAGAATGGATTGCAGAGATGTTCAAAAAGCAACAAGCAGCATATGATGCTATGTTTCAAAGCCAATCTGCTTCTATCAAAGCACTGGAGAATCAAATTGGACAACTGGCCAATGCTCAGAGTTACAGACCGTCAGGGAATCTTCCCAGCAATACAGAACCAAATCCAAGGAACCGATGGAATGAGCAATGTCAAGCCATTACCTTGAAAAGCGGTACTGAAATCAACAAAGATGTTGGAATCAAGGCAATCATCGAAGAAGTTCTAAAAGAAGTAGAGTAACATATGGAGGAAAAAGAAGCAAAGGAAAAAGAAAAAGATCAGATCATTCCACAGTGGAACATCAACAGAGACTCAATCCAAGTATGAAGGAAGTCGTAAATAAAGAAATCATCAAATGGTTGGATGCTGGCATCATTTACCCCATCTCAGATAGCACTTGGGTGAGTCCTATACAATGTGTGCCAAAGAAATGAGGAATTAATGTGGTTACCAATGAAAAGAATGAGCTAATTCCAACAAGAACGGTGACTGGATGGAGAGTATGCATGGACTATCGGAAGCTGAACAAAGCCACAAGAAATGACCATTTTCCGCTGCCATTCATTGATCAGATGCTAGACAGACTGGCGGGACATGAGTACTATTTCTTTCTGGATGAATATTCAGGGTACAATCAGATTGCTATCGCCCTAGAAGACCAGGAGAAAACCATATTTACATGTCCCTATGGTACTTTTTCTTTCCACAAGATGCCATTTGGATTATGTAATGCCCCAGCCACATTTCAGCGTTGCATGATGGCCATATTCTCAGATATGTTGGAGTAGAGTATGGAGGTGTTCATGGATGACTTCTCTGTGTTTGGAGACTCTTTTGACCACTGCTTGCAAAATCTGGAACATGTGTTACAAAGGTGCGAAGATACGAACCTGGTACTCAACTGGGAGAAATGCCACTCCATGGTGCATGAAGGCATTGTTCTTAGACACCAGATATCACAAAAGGGAATCGAGGTAGATAAAGCAAAGATCGAAACAATTGAGAAATTACCTCCACCAACATCAGTCAAAGGGATTCGGAGTTTTCTCGGACACATAGGTTTTTATAGGAGATTTATCAAAGACTTTTCCAAGATTGCTAAACCTTTGTGCAATATTCTGGAAAAGGATGTGCCTTTCAACTTCACCAAAGAATGCCATGAAGCTTTTGAGATCTTAAAACAGAAACTGGTCTATGCCCCCATCATAGTAGCACCAGACTGAACCCTTCCATTTGAAGTGATGTGCGATGCTAGTGATTTTGCTGTAGGTGCAGTTTTGGGACAACGCAAAGAAAAGATTTTCCACACCATTTACTACTCCAGCAGAACTTTGAATGAAGCTCAACTCAACTACACAACCACTGAAAATGAGCTGCTTGCAATTGTGTTCGCTTTTGACAAATTTCACTTTTATCTGCTGGGTCCCAAAGTGGTGGTCTACACATATCATTTAGCAATCAAATATCTGATCGCGAAGAAAGAAGCCAAACCCAGATTGATCCGTTGGATACTTCTTCTGTAAGAATTCGATGTGGAGATTCGAGACAGGAAATGGACAGAAAACCAAGTGGCAGATCATCTATCAAGGCTCGAGAATGGAGAAACAGCTGGCAAAGAACTGTCAATCAAAGAAACGTTTCCAGATGAACAGCTGTTTGCCATGAAATAGCACGATGTCCCTTGGTATGCTGACTATGTCAACTACATAGTGTCAGGAAAATGGCCGTTGGAATGGACAACACAGCAAAGGAATAAATTCTTCAAAGAAGTCAAGCATTATGTCTAGGATGAGTCGTACCTGTTCAAACGATGTGCTGATCAACTATTAAGACGATGTGTTCCATAGGAGGAGGTCAACAGTGTTTTGCAGCATTGTAATTCATCATCATATGGCGGACACTTCAGCGGGAATAAAACTGCAGCTAAAGTCCTGCAATCAGGTTTGTTCTGGCCCACTCTTTTTAAAGATGCTTATCTTTTTGTTCTTCAATATGACAGGTGCCAGAGAACGGGGAATATTTCGAGGAGAAATGAAGGGCCGTTGCAAAATATTTTGGAAGTGGAGATATTCGATGTGTGGGGTATTGATTTCATGGGACCCTTTGTTCCATCATTCAGAAACATGTACATATTGGTTGTTGTAGACAACGTCTCCAAATGGGTTGAAGCAATTGAATGTCATCCAAGGATTCAAAAGTGGTGATCAAGTTCCTTAAAAATAATATTTTCACTCGGTTCGGAACACCTCGTGCAATTATCAGTGATGGTGGTACACATTTCTGCAACAGATACTTTGATGCACTCCTATCCAAATACGGAGTTACTCACAAGGTTGCCACTGCTTACCATCCACAGTCAAATGGACAGGTTGAAGTTTCAAACAGGGAAATCAAAAGAATCTTGGAGAGTACCGTTGGATCAACAAGGAGGGACTGGTCTACAAAACTGGATGACGCATTATGGGCCTACCGGACAGCTTACAAGACACCCATTGGTATGTCACCATATCGATTGGTGTTTGGGAAAGTATGCCATATGCCAGTTGAGCTTGAACACAAGGCGTATTGGGCACTGAAGAGGTTGAATCTTGATCCACAAGCTGCATGAGAGAAAAGACTCCACCAACTCAACGAATTGGAGGAATTTTGCTTACAGGCTTATGATAATGCCAGATTGTACAAGGAAAAAACCAAGAAATGGCATGACCGAAAAACAGTGCACAGACAGTTAGAACCAAGGTAGCAGGTGTTTTTATACAATTCAAGGTTGAAAATTTTCCCTGGAAAGTTAAAATCAAGGTGGTCAAGTCCATTTGTGATCACTCAGGTTTTACCATACGGAGCTGTTGAGTTACTGGATCCCAACACCAATGAAACATTCAAGGTTAACAGTCAGCGTGTGAAGCACTACTAGGGAGAATCATTTGAGCGATAAAAAGAAAGTGTCACATTTTCAGATCCAACATAATGTTCGAGCAGTCACGTCTACCTGACGACGTTAAACTTAGCGCTCGCAGGGAGGCAACCCATGCAATTTTTGTATATATTATGTTTGGGGTAATTTCATTTTGTGTGTTTAGTTTTTGCAGGTTAAATCCTTTCAGGATGGAAGAAGTCCTCGCAAATCTTCACAAGCAATTTCCTTCTCTCCCTCAAAAATCTCTGATGAAAGTCTACAAAGCTCGCTTGGGACGGATGAGACTACTGATGATCCATGATATTCCTAATGACATTCGTTGGGTAATCGAAGCACGGGTCCGATTAGCAGGTGAGTATTCTGATTTATGTAATTCATATTTGCCCGGTTTTGGAAAAAACATCTATGCCAAGAAACGTAGAGCTAAGAAAATGGGTGTTTGTTACAAATGTGCACGCTGGAATTGCAATACTCGTTGTCATTCTTTAGGAATGGTGACTGATAATCACGAAGACAAAATTAAATTCATTAGGGATGGCTTGAGTAAGGAGTCTGTAGATGATATATCTTCGACTCTTGAGACGCATCCCAGTGGATATATTCATATAGCCATTCGCAAATTACACACACAATTTCTAAGAGAAAGACAACAGTTAAGTCTTGGGAATCTGACTCAAAAAGACCATGTTTGCCAATTTATAGGAAAATTGGATGGGAAGCTTGTCCCTGACGCATAGACGTCAATCAAGCCGCTATTTTTCTTGTACATATTATATCTCTTTGTCTTTTCTTAATAATTGTGATTTGTTTTGTTGTTTTCTTTTATTTTCTCTGACAGGATCCAAATCTTTTTGACTATCACGATTTATTTTACTGTTAACTAATACTTATCATTTGGCATGTACTAGTGCTATTATTTTACTCACCCTTTTCAGGTGTTATAAATTCAACTCATCATTGTACTTTTGAAGACATCAAGAGTAAAACATGGAAGCCACTTCAAGAAGACGAGTTGAAAAAATCTGTGTGTTTTGCGGTACTAGTGTTGGTGTTAAACCACAATGCGTTACAGCAGCACAGGAATTGGGTCGAGTCTTAGCTGCAAGGAATATGCACTTAGTATATGGCGGAGGCAATCTTGGACTAATGGGGATCATTTCAAAGGCCGTACAGGAATGAGGCAGTCAAGTCTTGGGAATCATCCCAAAACCCTTGGCGGAGGCAAATCTTATTGGAACATCAAATGGAGAAGAACTAATTGTGCCAGGTATGTCTGAACGACTGGTAGAAATGATTATCCGTGCTGATGCTTTTATTACTTTTCCAGGTGGCTTGGGTACAATGGAGGAAATTTTTACAGTGTTATCTTGGGCGAACTTGAACATACACCAGAAACCGCTTGGATTGTACAACATTGAAGGATATTATGATTTTCTTTGTGTATTTCTTGATGATGCCCGAAGAAATGGGTTCGTGACAAAACCGATGAAAGAACTCCTCTTTACTGCCAGAACTGCTCCGAATCTAATTGACCAAATCTTAGCCTATGAACCACAAATTGACCCTATCATTTCAAAGATAAATTGGTCCGAGAACGATCGTGGTAAAAGGCGTCGGATTAATCTGGATCTTAATCTTTAATTTCCTGTAGAATTTCAGCTAACCATGTATTATCTTCTTAACTCTTCTTCTACTATTTAAGAAATTGGGGACAATGTCTCATTTAGGTTTGGGGGAGGGAATTAGTTGATTAGTTTGTGTGTTGTTTTTATTTTTAGTCCAAAATTTTTCGAAAAATACAAAAAAAATGAAAAATTTTACAAAAATCAAAAAAAAAATATTTTATGTTTTTAAATTTCTAATTTGATTAATAAGGTAAAATTGGTGAGAGATAGTTGTGTAAGGAGTTCCCACTCCTGATACGTATTTCAATCCATTTTCGAAACAAGTTAATTTTTGTTTATTTCTTTTTGAATTATTTAATTTGTAAATTCTCCATAAAACTGACTAAAATGGATCTTCATATGCTCAGTTGGCAGGTATTATCAACATGCATGGTAACATACGGACATGAGCTATAATTGAAAAGTTTGTAATATTTAGTGCTCTAGTTTAATTGGAGGAAGCATCTCAAAAAGTCATGGCGTTAAAAAAAATCTGAGATCCGAGTTATTAAGTCTTTAAGGGTGTTTTAACACCTAGTGCCCTAAAGCCAACTGGTTTGGGAGTCAGTGGCCCAAAGCTCGCTACATGGATCAAGGATGTTGCAATATATATATATATATCTGAAGTCTGAGTAATTAAGTCCGTAGGGGTGTCTTAACACCTGGTGCCCTAAAGCCAACTGGTTTGGGAGCCACCGACCCAACACTCGCAAATAGACGGAAGGTATTGTATATAAATAAAAAAATCAATCAATCAAAAATCAAAGAAAAAATCAGAAAAATTATTCCATTACTATAAAAAGGTGTGAATTCTGATAAAACTTTAGGATAAAAATATTACTCTCTTATCAACTACACTTGTGACTGTTGTGGGCAAAAATGAGTTGATTAATATTTTGTTCGCTGTGTATATGGAGAATTGTAAATATAATCGGAGAATTTACTTATTCAGTAATTTAGAAAGAAAGAAAACAACTAGTGACTTGGAGTAGAAGTTTCACCTGATTAGTCACTAACTTCTTTATTCTCTTTTCTCTTATCTTTTTGCTTTTGTGTGCATTAGTTTCACTACCTTTTTACTTTTGTAAAATGTTTATGGGTATCATTGATGTAAACCCTCATGAGACTACAACTCGTCCACTAGGGACGCCTAGGGGTTTAAAGGCTTGTTGCATACGCTAAATGCAATTGTGATCCCTACGAAAGTGGCTTAGTTAAATTTTATTTTAAAGATGTTTATGTTATTTTATTCTATGTTTTGCTCGAGGACTAGCAAATTTTAGGTTTGGGGGTGTGATGAGTGGTAAATATATCATTTTTTCCCACTCATTTGACCTAATATTTTGTATAATTTCTTGAGTTTTGTGAATATTTTGATGTGTTTTGTGTTATTTTGTAGATAAATAAAGTTTCAGGACATTCTGGAGGTGATTTTGGGCCAAAACAGTGAAAAACGACAAAAAGGGTAAAATGGTCATTTGGCGCGTCGCGACGCCTAACGTGCGCCGCTCCATGCTAACATGCGTCGGGGACACGTGTCAGAATCTGAGAAGTTTGACTTGCTAACATGCGCCGTGCCATGTGTCAACATCACAGCCGATCAGCTAATGTGCTCCATGCCACGTGTCATCATCCAATGGTGCCGACAATCGCCATCGCCATGTGGTCCCCCACATGTCAGCCACGTCATCATCCACATCAGCAGTAGACCAGTCAACTCGCCACATCATCATCACATCATCATCATCCAATCATAGCGTGCCACAGGTCGTAATCTTACGGTGCCGATAATCACTTTCGCCACGTATCGCCACGTCATCGCCACGTCAGCACAATTATTGAGTCAATTATCCACATCGCCACTTCAGTGGATAAGAATCTCAACGGACCAATCAGCACTTGACACGTAAGCGCGTCGCGAAACAAGAATAACCTTACGCGTCGCGACTCGGGGACCTTATTGACGCCTATAAATTCAGCTCATTTTTCTGATTTCAGATGTACCTTCCTCTCTGAATCCTCTGATGTAAATATGGAGTTTTATATCTAATTTCTTTTAATTTCAGTTTTGTAATTAAATTTAATTACGTTCTGTAATATTAATTTACTTTCTTTACTTTTTCAGTTTTTACTATTCAGCTATGAGGAGGTAACTTCCCCCTGCTAGGGTGAAAGGTAAGACTTTTATTACTGCTATTTAGTTTAATCTCCCTTAAATATAATATATTCACTATTTAAAATTTGACTTAATGAGGATACCGCTATATTGATCGGTTGGTAATTCATTTTAAACTGGTTTAAACCTGACTAAGCAAGGATACCGTTAGATTGGTCGGTTGGTAATTAAACATTCTTACCGCCTATATGGCAGGTTTATGGACAAATTTTGATACCGCCTTTATGGCTGGTCGAACTTAATTTGACTTAATCAGGTTGGCTGGTTGGTAATGTTATCACAAGTTAATATATTATATTAAGTGAGATATCTAAAATAGTAGTAGTAAAAGTATATCCTTTAACCCTAGCATTTTATTTTATTTTATTTTACTTTTCAGTGTTTACTTTACCGCATTTACTTTTCAGCATTTTTATTTTATGTCTTTTATTTTTAAGTTTTTACTAGCCCTAGTTATGTGTCGTAACTAAGTTAGTTATCAGGGGTTGTGATGAATTCTAATATCACTGGTTTATAAGGGGTTATTTTATAGTTTGGTAATTTAAAGGTTTACTTATTGAGTCTTAAGCTTAATGTGTCTTGTTAATTGGCCACTAATAAGATTGATCTGGTAAATCTAAAATAAACTTGACAAATGAATTTTAGGTTTCAGCCTTAGACTGAATAGCTCACGATCTTCCTTGAGGATAGATAACCCTTTAATAGATTTCCTTACAGGATAGACATATACCTGTCGGGCGGGGGCAGCCATAATTGGAACTTAAACTTAATGAATCCAGGTAATTTGGTTGACATAGACATATGGTTCAATTGGGTTATACTGGGTATTTCCGTCTGACTATCGACAGAGGCTTTCGCATAATTTTGTGTTCCAAGTTAGTAAACCGATATATTACACAAACATGAAATAACCAGTTCATCTTTTAAAAGATATTGGAAAGATTCACAACCCTATGTAGTTTCTTAATATTGAATTTTCTTAAACCTACTTTCATGCAATTTTATTTACTTGTTTTTTTTAAATTTAGAATCATCACCATTTCAAATCAATCAATCAAATTGTTAGATACTATTAATCATTTGACCTCATAAAATTAATAGATTAGGTATTAAGTCCTCGTGGGATCGATACTTTTTATATTACTTGAACGATACGTGTGCTTGCGTTATACGCGTGTGAAAGCACCGGTCACAAACACATAAATGTGGAGGTCATGTCAAAGCATAAAATGGATTAGCTAATCACAAAACTATTAGGTGTATGCATGCCACCAAATAGACATAATAAGTTGGAGAGTATGGCAAGCCATATTACTTTTTCTCCAATGTAAATTTAAATCAATATCTTAATAAAGATTAATTACCCTCAATTACTTTGAGTAATTATCTCATAATTATTATTAACTTGATTATCTCATAATTTAATATTTGATTATCTCATAATCAAATAATTCTAGAAAACATTAAGTTAAACTAATTTAACATAGTTTTCATTTGTGACAATAAATATTATTAATCTCATTAATAATATATAAATATAATGTGAGTATATTATTAGACAATCTAATTATATTAGGTTTGCTACAGTTAATCGAGCTAGCACGGGGACCAAATGGACCTATGGTTTCGAGCTCTAATAATTCCAAAATATTAATTAAACTCTTTAATCCAATATTACGAATTATTAACTCCGCATTATTCCACTAAAAACTCAAAGTTGAACTCCTGTTACTGTAGATGGATAAAATAATCCGAAAAACTTTGGTGTCCATCGATATAGTCATTACATATGGATATAGATCATGAATATCTCATAAATAAAGCCGGGTCAAAAGTCTGTTAAACCCCTCTAAATATTTTGTCTCTTAAGCACCATTATTCTATAATGAACAATTAATTCATAACAATTAAAAATATATAATTTTTTATTCGTAAAAGAAAAGTTGAGCGCTCAAATTTTTCAAGTCCCGAATCAACTCTTAAAAGAGATATTTTTCTGCTTCTTGTAAGGAGTGAATTTCATACCTATGTAAAAAGTTCCCAGCTACACACCAAACCATATCCCCAAAATACATAGTTATTGGCCAGGAATGCGACACCAACCTCACCATAGTAAATCAAAGGACATAGTTTGTCATGTTGGAGTTCGTAGTACACTTAGGATTAAGATCGATCCATATATGACCATCTATTCGATAAAATGAATTTATTCGGTTAACGTATATTAAAAGAAAATCGTATTTATCCGAGTCAAGTCCTATATGATCTCATCATACAAGGTGTCTATATTCCCATGTCACTACATGAACGATCTTGGATCAAGTTCGTTATACAAGTATAGAATGGACCGCAGCTATAGATAAACCACAAAAAAAGTACCATATTTGTTTGCTCTCTATTGATTATTTAAATTACTAACTCCATACTTAAATCCTCTTGTGCATCAAACATGCACTAAGTCTGAAGGTACACGAGTAATCAAGGTAAACAAGGCAATTGGACAATATGCGATATAAATCAACCAAGTTTGATAAAATGAATAATACATTTATTATTATTATTACAATAATCAAATCCGTTTACAAAACATGAAGCGCTAGGACATAAATCCCAACAATTAAAACCTGACTTAATTGGATACCACATTTATGGTCAGTTGGACTTAATTAAATTAATTTTAACCCGAATTTATTGGTTATCGCCTTTATGGTCGATTGAAATTAATTAAAATCTGACTTAATCAGGATACCGCCTATATGGTCAGTTGGTAATATAATGCAAATTTATATATTATAATAAGGGAGATTTCTACATTTGAAATAATAAAAGTGGATCCCTAAACTCCAGCATTTAATTTCATTATTATAATTTTTACCTTTTTAATTTTCAATTAGTTGCATGATGTTTTATTTATTTATGTCTTTAGTAGTCCTAGATATCTGTCGTAACTAAATACGTTGTCTAGGGTTTTGATGAAAACCAATATCAATTATTTAATAAGTTGACTTTTCTTATGTCTTGTGTAATATATTGGTTTATTTATTGAGTCTAGTTCTTAATGCTTCTTGTTAATTGGCCACTAATAAGATTGATTAGGTAAACTTAAAATGAACTTGGAAAAGGGATTTTAGGTTTATCCGTAGACTCAATAACTTACGATCTCATACTCACCGTAGAGATTTCCTTCCAGGATATGAATATATCTGTCGGGCGTGGGTAGCCATAACTGGAACTTAAACTTAATGAATTCGTAATTTCTTAATTAATATATTAATACAGTTAATTGGGTTACTTTGGGTGTTTACATCTGACCATCGGAAGATACTTTTGCATAACTTCGTGTTCCAGGTTAATAAAATGACATATTACACAAGCATAAGGTAATCAACTCAACCTTAGAAAGATATTTGTAGGATTCACAACCTTGGATATTTTCATATCATTAATTAATCTTGATATCTACCTTAGTTTTATTTACTTATTTGTTTAGATAAAAATCATCATCTAACCAACAATCTAATCAATTAGATACTCGTAGACATTTAGCTTCATAAATTGATAGCATATGTATTAAGTCCACATGGGATCGATATATTTTATACTACTTGAGCGATATGTGCGCTTGCGTTCCGTGTGTGTATACCACCGATCAAGTTTTTGGCGTCGTTGCCAGGGGCTTATTTATCTTTTACTATTAATTTTGTGGTTAGATACTTTACTTGTGTCTAATTTATTTTTACTTATTATTTTTGTTTTCTTGTGTTTCAGGTTCTTAGACACTACATAAGAAGAAGCAGAAGCTTTGAAATTCGTCCGCCTGACCCAGAAATTAAAAGAACTATTAGACAATTGAGAAGGGAAAGACGAGAAGATCAATAAGCACTGATCAACATGAACAATCAAGAACCTGAACCTTTGGAGGTTTCACAACCAATTCCCATTCGAGACAGAACAATTCTGATGGTTGACGGCTTCATATCATGTATTATACTTCCTCCCTTACCTGTAAATACATGTGACATCAAAACATGCATTCAAATGATACATCAATCAGTTCAGTTTGGGAGAAATGCAATTGAAGATCTCAATGCCCACATCAGCAACTTCCTGGAATTTTTTGGCACATTCAATTTCAACCGATCAGCAGAGGAAGCAATGCTTCTGCGTGTGTTCCCATATTCTTTGAAAGACAGAGCTAAGGCTTGGCTCCATTCACTATTAGCAGGTTCCATCACAACTTGGAACACTCTTGCCACCAAATTCCTTACAAAATACTTTCCACCAGCCAGAACAGCAAAACTGAGGAATGATATCACATCCTTTGGGCAACATGACTCAGAATCCATCTGCGAAGCATAGGAAAGATACAAAGACTTGCTCAGAAAATGTCCTCACCGTGAGATTGCAAAGTGGCTACAAGTCTAAACCTTCTACAGTGAACTTTCTAGACTAATGAGAACTACAATAGATGCTGCTACTGGAGGAGAATTAATGGAAAAAAAGAGAAGATCAGGCCTGGGACTTAATTGATGAAATGGCCAATAACAATTCTATTTGGCCAACCGAGAGGAACATGATCCATCGAATAACAGGAATCTACGAAGTAGGAACCAACACAGCTATAAATGCCAAGATGGATCATATATGCAAATGTCTGGAAACTCTTAGCATGCAGGTTAATGTTGGATCCATAAGTTCACCATATGGAGAATCACCAGAGGCAGAATCTTACAACCATTATGATGAGACTGTGAATTATGTCAGCAATTTCAATAGGCAGGAAAACAATCCATATTCCAATACCTACAACCTAGGTTAGAGGAATCATCCCAATTTCGCATGGAGCAACACTTCAGGTAAAAGAAACAATCCACCACCAGGATTGCAACAAGCATAATAAAAGCCAGGAGTATGAAAAAGAACCAGGAATAGCAGAAGTGCCTGCCCAGATGAAAATGCAAGAAGCCAAATACGACGCTTTAGCATCTGTGGTTCAAAATCAAGAAACATCTTTGAAGGCACAGGAGAATCAAATGGGACAACTAGCCAATGCTCAGAGTTACAGACTACAAGGTACATTTCCTATCAATATAGAACCAAATCCAAGGAACAGAGGGAATGAACAATACAAAGCCATCACATTGAAAAGCGGCACTAAAATCAACAAAGATGTTTGTGTCAAGACATCTATTAAGAATGTTCCAAAAGAAATAAACGAAGTAGATCCACAGATGGAGGAAAAAGAGGCAAAAGAAAATGATCAAGAAAGATTTAATCCACCTCTACCTTTTCCACAGCGTCTCCAGAAACACAAACTGGACAAGTAGTTTCCTCGATTCCTAGAGATTTTCCAAAAACTGCATATCAACATTTCACTTGCAGAGTATTGGAGCAAATGCCCAGTTATGTCAAATTCATGAAAGATATTATGTCACGAAAGCAAAGATTTGGAGATTACGAGACTGTAGCATTGATAGAAGAATGCAGTGCCATCATTCAGAGGAAGCTTCCCCTAATTTTGAAGGATCCTGGGAATTTCAGTATCCATTGCACCATAGGAGAACATTACTTCAGTAAGGCTTTATGTGATTTATGTGCTAATATTAACTTGATGCCTTTGTCTATTTACAAGAAACTGCAGCTTGGAGAAGTAAGGCCCACCTCAGTCACTCTATAAATTGCTGATAGATCACTCACATTTCCGAGATGGGTAGTAGAAGATGTACTGGTCAAAGTGGACAAATTCATTTTCCCTGCAGATTTCATTATCCTTGACATGGAGGAAGACAGAGATGTACCCATCATCCTCATGAGATCATTCTTAGCTTCAGGTCGAACCATTATTGATGTACAAAAAGGTGAACTAACCTTGAGGGTGCAGGACCAAGAAATAACATTCAATGGGATACGTTTCAAAAGCTGTATAGGAATGAGGTAGTCAAGTTTTGGGGATCGTTCTAAAACATTTGGCAGGGGCGAATCTTATCGGACAATCAAACGGAGAGGAATACATCGTGTCAGGTATGTCTGAATGACTAGTTGAAATGATTAATCGTGTTGACGCTTTAATTGCTTTGCCAGGTGGCTTGGGCACAATGGAGGAAATTTTCACAGTGATATCTTGGGCGAACTTGAACATACACTAGAAACCAATTGGACTGTTTAATGTTGATGGATTTTTTAACTTTCTTTTTGTGTTTTTTGAAGATGCCATGAGAAATGGGTTCCTATCAAAACTTGTAAAAGATATCATCTTCACTGCCAGAACAGCCAATGATTTAATTGACCAACTCTTAGCCTTCGAACCAAAAATTAACCCTATCATTTCCAAGATAAACTGGTCTGATAATAATAGTGGTAAGAAGCGTCAGATAAATATGGATCTTAACCTTTAGTTTTCTTTTTAGATGTAGAATTCCACGCTAACCAGGTAATATTTTCTAAACTTTTTTTCTTCTTTTTAGACATTGGGGACAATGTCTCAATTAGGTTTGGGAGAAGGGATAGTTGACTAGTATCTTGTTTATGTGTGTTAAATATAAAAAAAAAATTGATGGTTATGTTTTTAACTTGACTAACCAGATGGAATTGTGCTTGAGATAGCTGTGTAAGGAGTTTTCACTCCTGAGATGTATCTTAGCCTAATTCGTAACTAGTTAATTTTTATTTATTTCATTTTGAATTATTTAAATTCATAAATTCTCCATAATATTGACTAAATTTGATCTTCATATGTTCATTTGACAGGCATTACATACATAGTAACATATAAATATGGGTTGTATGTGAAAGTTTGTAATATTGAGTGCTCTAGTTTATTGGAATAAGCACCTAAAAGTGATGAAAAAAAAGAATAAAATGTGTATATAAATAATTAATCATGCTTTTACTTAGTAACCGAACATCTTGCCTCAGTAAGCAGTGACTGTTCGCTTCAAATGGAAAAGCCTGAGTTAATAATAATAAAGTTTCTACTTAGTAACCGGACGTCTTGCCTCAGTAAGCAGTGACTGTTCGCGTCAAACTGTAGAACTTTTAACATCTGAGATCCGTGTAATTAAGTCTGTAGGGGTGTCTTAACACCTAGTGCCCTAAAGCCAACTAGTTTGGGAGTCACTAGCCCAAAGCTCGCTACAAGGATTAAAGATGTTATAAAAAAATTGTACATAAAAAAAAGATCCATTGCCAAAAAGGTGTGAATTCTGATATAACTTTAGGACAAAAATATTACTCTCTTTTCAACTACACTCATGAATATTGTGGGCACAATGAATTGATTAATACCTTGTTAATTGTGCATATGGAGAATGGTAAAAATAATCAGAGAATTTACTTATTTGGTAATTTTTAAAGAAAGAAAAACAACTATTAACTTGGATAAGAATTTCACTTATTTAGTTACTAACTTGTTTATCTTTTTATTTTTTGTATGATTGATTGAACATTTGATTGACGTTTGTGGGTATCGTCGCTGTAAGCCCTCACGAGACTACAACTCGTCCACTAGGGACACCTACGGGTTTAAAGGCTTGTTGCATACCCTAAATACAATTGTAATCCCTACAAAAGTGGCTTAGGTTAATTTATTTTAAATTTTTTTATTTCATTCGTTTTGTTGTTTTGCTCGAGGACTAGCAAAATGTTATGTTTGGGGGTGTAATAAGTAAAAATATATTAATATTTACCTCCCCTTTTACTTAATATTTTGTATAGTTTATCGAATTTTGTGAATATTTTGATGTGTTTTGTGTGATTTTGTAGATAAATAAGATTTCAGGACTCAATGGAATCAAATCGGGGCTAAAACGGTAAAAAACAGATGAAAAATGGCAAAATGGGAAATTCACTATTCACGCATCGCGATGCGCAAAATCTTCTGCGTCGCGACGCGAAAACAATAATTCAGGCACCGAAACATCATCATGTGCGTCATCACCGGGTCATCACGTGCGTCATCACCGCGTCATCATGATGTCAGCACAATTATTGATCTGCCGACATCCGTCAGTTCCTGTAGGGTGCGTCGCGATGCGTGCCCGATTTGCAGCCTATAAATAGAGGCCTGATTCAGAAGGAAAATTCATACATTCTTCTAGGGAATTTCCTTAGAATACTAAGAAGATAGCATCTTATTTTTTTAATTTCAGTTTTCTTGTATTTAATTTTTATTTTAAGTAACAAATCTTTCTTTGTTTTACTTAAAAGCATGAATAGGTAACTTCTTTCTGCTGGGGTGAAGGTGAAACTTTTATTATTATAATTTAGATTAATCTCCTTTATTTTATAATATATAAATTATCTTAAAACCTGACTTAATTAGATATCACATTTGTGGTCGGTTGGACTTAATTAAATTAATTTTAACCTGACTTAATTAAATACCGCATTTATGGTCGGTTGAAATTAATTAAAATATGACTTAATCAGGATACCGCCTATATGGTCGGTTGGTAATATAATGCAAATTTATATATTATAATAAGGGTGATATGTAGATTTGAAATAATAAAAGTGGATCCCCAAACTCCAGTAGTTTATTTCATTGTTGTAATTTTTACCTTTTTAATTTTTAATTAATTGCATGATGTTTTATTTATTTATGTCTTTAGTAATCCTAGATATGTGTCGTAACTAAATATGTTGTCTAGTATCAATGATTTAATAAGTTGACTTTTCTTATGTCTTGTGTAATGTATTGGTTTATTTATTGAGTCTAGTTCTTAATGCTTCTTGTTAATTGGTCACTAATAAGATTTATTAGGTAAACATAAAATGAACTTGGAAAAAGTATTTTAGGTTTAGCCGTAGACTCAATAGCTCAAGCTCTCATACTTACCATAGAGATTTCCTTCTAGGATAGGAATATACCCGTCGGACATGGGTATCCATAATTGGAACTTAAACTTAATGAATTCGGAGTTTCTTAATTAACATAGGAATATAGTTAATTGGGTTACTTTGGGTGTTTGCATCTGACCATCGGAAGAGGCTTTTGCATAACTTCGTGTTCCAGAATAATAAACTGACATATTACACAAGCATAAGGTAATCAACTCATCCCTAGAAAGATATTAGTAAGATTCACAAACCTAAATATTTTCATATCACTAATTAATCTTGAAATCTACCTTAGTTTTATTTACTTGTTTGTTTTAAATAAAAATCACCATCCAACCAACAATTGAATCAATTAGATACTCGTACACATTTAACTTCATAAATTGATAGCATAGATATTAAGTCTTCGTGGGATCAATACATGTTATGTTACTTTACCGTTACGTGCGCTTGCGTTACGTGTGTGTATTCCACCGATCAAGAGATAATCTAAGGATTTCTGGATTTGATACATTCCTGGTGCATTTCTCTAGGAAAATTGATCTTTGAAAACCTCCCACACTTACTGGGCGGTCTTTGCATGGACTACGCCTTTTGTTAAATCAGGTTCTACTGAATGAGTTAGCCATGATAAAATCATGCTGTTGCATTGATTCCAAAGAGCATATTCTGCTGGTTGCTCCGCTTCTGAAGGTGGCTGAATGGATCCATTGATGAAGCCAATTTTGTTTTCGGCTATGAGAGCATAAATCATAGATTTACTCCATGGTGGGTAATTGGCCTCGTTCAATTTTGTTGAATGATGAACAGAGTATGGGTATAATGGATCCATACCAGGATTGATGTTACTAGTGTTTGAATATTTGGAATGGGAATTTTCTGATGGTGTTTAATTTTCACTTGCCATTGTGTTTTTGGGTTAAATAAAAACGGGGATTAGAAAAATGCTCTGATACCAAGATAAAAATGGAGAGTTTGAAAGACAGTGGAAAATGATTGAATTGCTTTCCACAAATGTGCAGAGTACAAAATATATACAAGTGTATCAAATTCAAAGGCAATCAGTCCTATTTCTAAGGTTAAGAAATCATAATCCAATTTGAGTAGGATCTGACCTACACTAATCCAGTAAAGCTTAGCTAAATAAATTACTAAAATCAATTACATAGATACATCAATATTCTTAATATAGCACACCTAGGATCCTTCCATACATTGCTGTAAAGGAATATCTGAAGAACCAGAGTCATGTTAGGCAGAGATGCCACTGCAACGACATTACAGATCTGCATTATGATAATTTGTTACTAAAGTATTTAACTACAATTAAGAAAGCCAGTGAGCGCATGTACACTCAAAATACTTATATGCAGGGAATCTAAAATGATGATGTAAGAAATTCTCTTAATATATATAGATGTAGGAGTGGTATGTCCTTAGAAGTGCCTTGTGGAAAAGGCACAAAGGTAAATGGACATATCCTTTAATTAAAATGATTCATCTTTAGGCCTTTAAAGCCATTAGGAAAGGGCATAACCATTAGAAGAATTACAGCCTAAATCAAAGGGTGTCCTCAAAGACACCATTTCATGCCTACAAATTAAGAAGCCTTAAGATCATTTGAAGGATCCATAAAATCATATAAGTCTTTCATAGTTTAGAGAGTCATCTTGAAAAATAGAGTTTCCACAATTTTCCTTGTTCTTAAGGATTGAGGCAACTCGACTTGGATACTGTTTTTTATCACCTTCAATTTCCCCAGGTTTTTTCTAAGTTTCATGGTTTAAGTTCTGAATTTTAGTATGTTAATTGATTGATGCATGTTAAATTTATTTAATGACACATATTAACCAACAATCTTAAGAACTTATTAATTTTTATGTGTTGTTAGATCTGTTTTGCATTTATTTAAGTGTATTCTTCCTAGAAAATGTGTTATGTGGATGAAAAATACGCATGGGCTTTCGAACGCCCGACGAACGCGTAGGCAAAAATTCTGTTTTATGCAGGAACATTCGAATGCGTATTCAAACGCAACTCGAACGTCAACCCTCTGGACAGTTTCATTCGAACGTGTTTACAAACGCAACACAACCGTGAACTCACTGGAAAGTTTCATTCGAACGGATTAACGAACATGACACTAACACAATTAATCCTCGAATTATTTTAGATTCATAGACTTAGATTAAATTTATATTATAGCATGATATACATGTATGGAAAATGTGTAGTAATGTTAACCTAGTAAAATCATATACTGAATTATAATAAACTTGGTTGCATATGTTTAAGTTAATATTAGGGTATTCATTTATCACAAGCATATACCTAATTCTTATTATGATAAAGTTAAAGAATAATTGTTAATTATGTGTTGCATACTTGGCTGAGAATTATAAGTGTAAATTTTACACAAGTAATTCCATCTAAGCTTGATTGAAGTTACATTTATATATACATACATTGAAATATTATTGTGAATTGAAGTGGAATACTAAGTTTGAATGTCTAACATATTCTACTGAGAATGTGTTTAAAGGATATTCCGTCAACAAAGCGATAAGAGCTTAAATGGACAGGGACTTAAGTGGTTACTTCGGACCCCCCATCGTCCTCTGGGAATTTTCCTTTATTAACTTATCATAAGAAACCTTAGTCGCAAATTCAAGAACTTGTGTTATTTGGTACTATTGTCCAATATAACAACGAGTGGATTCTTAGTGTATCACTTGAACAAGATTATACGATTTTTCATTGTGAAATTTATCTTTTGTAGATTTATTGAATACTATTGGTCTTTATAGTTACACATGGCTAGTGAAAATATCACAGTACCGGCCGCTCATGGAGAGAAATCGAAAAAATTTGGTGGAGAAAACTTCAAAAAATGGCAGAGTAAAATATTGTTCTACTTGACAACACTGCAGTTGGCTGAGTATTCTGGGTCATGTGGGGGGAGAAACGGAAACAGCCAAGCAACTGCGAGAAGAGACATGGTCATCAGGAGACTTCTTGTGCAAGAGCTACCTCTTGGGAGGACTTGACAATATCATGTACAATGTGTACCAAGGTATGAATTTTGTGAAGATTCTCTAGGAATCTCTTGAGAAGAAATACAAAACCGAAGATGTCGGACAGAAGAAATTTATCGTGCGTAAGTTCATGGACTACAAGATGATAGATTCAAGGACAGTGATGTCTCAGTTAGGTGAACTACATTTAATCATTCATGAAATATTGGATAAGGGAATGAAACTCTATGAGAAGTTTCAAGTTGACACAATCATTAAAAAATTACCTCCATCATGGAAGGACTTCAGGAGCTATCTGAAACACAAAAAGGAGCATATGAGTCTTGAAGGCCTTATAGTTCGATTGAGGATCAAAGAAGACAACAGAAAGTCCGAAAAGGCTAGCTACAAGACTATGGAGTCTAAGGCCAACATCGTCGATGGTGGAAATGGTAGCAAAAAGAGAAAGAACAGTGGAGCTGGTTCTTCCCAAATAAATAAGAAATTCAAAGAGAAATGCTACAACAATGGGAAAAACGGTCACATAGAAAAGAACTGCAAAAATAAAAGGTCTCAAGACAAGGACAAGAAAAAAATAAGGCTCAAGTCATTGAGGATGAGCAGCTAACTGATGAGATCTCAGAGATAAACTTCTCAGGAGTTGTAATAGAAGCCAACTTGGTTGGGAATCCGAGAGAATGGTGGGTAGACATTGGGGCTACTTGTCATATATGTGCTGTTAGCAAGATGTTTTCCTCGTAACAAAAGGTCGATGGTGGAAATCATCTGACAATGGGAAGCTCGTCTACCTCTAGAGTGGTTGGACAAGGCACAGTGGTCATGAAGATGACATCTGAGAAAAAACTTACATTGAAAAATATTTTGCATGTTCTTGATATTCGAAAGAATTTGGTTTCGGGTTCACTCCTTAGCAATAATGGTTTCAAGCTTGTATTTATTTCTGATAAGTTTGTATTGACCAAGAATAATGTCTATATAGGAAAAAGATACCTCACTGAAGGCCTTTTCAAGTTCAATGTAATGACTGTCAATCGACACAGTGCTAATAATAAAGCTACATTTTCCACTTATATTATTGAGTCATAAAATATATGGCATGGGAGGTTAGGACATGTTAATTATGATACAATGCGTAAATTAATTAACACGGACCTTATACCTAAATTTACAATTGATAACCAATATAAATGTGAGGCTTGTGTTAAAGCAAAAATGAATAGAGCATCATTTCATTCCATATAACGTAGTTCTGAACCCTTGGAACTTATACACACCGATGTATGTGATATGAATATTGTGCAAACAAGAGACGATAAAAAGTACTTTGTCACTTTTATCGATGATAGCACAAGATTATGTTATGTGTATTTGCTGAGGAGCAAAGATGAAGTTATTAAGAGCTTTATACACTATAAGAATGAAGTTGAAAAGCAACTTCACAAGAAAATCAAAAGAACCAGGAGTTATATGAGAGGTGAATATGTGCCATCATTCGATGAATATTGTTCCAATCATGGAATTATTCATGAAACTATTGCTCCTTATTCGCCTCAACAAAATGAGATTGTATAACGTAAAAACCAAACATTGAAGGAAATGATGAATGTCATGTTGAAAAGCTCTGGTTTACCTCCAGAACTTGTATGGGAAGCCTTGCTTTCCGTGAACTACCTTCTGAACAAGCTACTTCACAGAATATTGGACAAGACAACATATGAATTATGGAAAGGTCATGTACTTTCCTACAAATATCTGAAAGTGTGGGGGTGTCTCACCAAAGTGATGGTTCCTAAACCTAAGAAGGTTAGACTGTTGATTGTATATTCATTGGTTATGTTCACAACAGTAGTGCGTATCGATTCTTAGTACATAAATCTGAAATTCCTGACATCAATCCAAATATGATAATTGAGTCAAGGAATGCGACATTTTTTGAAGAGATATTTCCTTGTATGGAAAAACAAAGAACAAAGTCTCTCAAAAGAACTATTGATAATGTTAAAGGCAGTGATCAAGTTGACCAAGAATCATATCAACATTAAAATGTTAAGGAAAATGAACCTAAATGTAGCAAAAGAGCTAGAATGTTTAAGCTATTTGGACCTGATTTTATGACATACTTGTTAGAAAATGAGCCTCAAAGCTACAAAGAAGCAATGTTTTCTTTAGAGACACATTTATGGAAAGAGGCAATCAATAGCAAGTTTGATTCTATCCTTCAAAACCATACTTGGGAGTTGGTTGATCTTCCTCCAGGTTGTAAGCCGCTGAGCTACAAATGGATTTTCAAACGGAAGATGAAGCCGGATGGATCAATAGATAAGTACAAGGCAAGATTTGTCATAGAAGGTTATAGACAAAAATAAGGCCTTGATTATTTTAACACTTATTCAACAGTGACTCGTATCACGTTAATAAGAATGCTTATAGCCATAGCAGTGAAATTTGGTCTTGAAATACATCAAATGGATGTAAAGATAGCATTTTTAAATGGTGAATTAGATGAAGAGATTTACATGGAACAACCAGAAGGTTTCGATGTTCTTTGACAAAAACAGAATGTGTGCAAACTTGTAAAATCCTTATACGAATTAAAACAAGCACCTAAACAATGGCATGAAAAATTTGATAAATAGATGTTGTCAAGTGGGTTCAAAATTAATGAGTGTGATAAGTGTGTATACACAAAATCAACTCAAAAATGATATGTCATTGTGTGTCTCTACGTAGATAATATGCTAATAATTGGTAATAATCATGAGATGATTCAGTCTACCAAGAAAGTATTAATCATCAAATTTGATATGAAAGATTTAAGAGTAGCTGATGTGATCTTATGAATTAAGATTTCCAGAACATCAGAGGGGTATATATTATCTCGGACTCATTATATTGAGAATATACTTGAGAAATATAATAAATTAGATCTAAATGTGACTAGAACTCATGTGGACCTAACTCTTCATTTATCAAAGAATATTGGCTCAAGCGTATCGTAATTAGAGTATTTGAGAATCATCGAAAGTCTGATGTATCTTTGAAATTGAACATGACCTGATATTTCCTATAGGATATTCGAAATTGGCTAAAACCAGTGTCAGTAATAAGCATACATTGTGAATTCAATCGGCTATTAGGAGAGCCCAAAATACAATGTATAATGGTAAGTCTCGACACATACGTCGCATACATAATACCATATAACAACTGCTCTTAAGTGGCATAATTTCGATAGATTATGTCAAATCGAAGGAAAACCTAGTAGATCTACTTACTAAAGATTTACATAGAGAGCAGGTTGAGAAATCATCAAGGGGAATGGGCTTGAAGCCTATAAATTAAGAATTGTCACTGTGGAAACCCAACATTGTTGACTAGAGATCCTAAGATATAGGTTCAAAAAGGACAACTGAAACTTTCTGCATTTCAAAACAAGAACTGTAGAGTTTTATACTCTTTCCCATTTCTGTAATGACGTAAAGCGTTGTCTGTCAAGGTAAGGATAAGCTAAGGCTTTTAATGATCACTATATTATGAGAAGAGTCCTAATGGGGTAAAGGTATATTACCTCTTTATAGTAGATCACCTGTTTCAAGTAAGAAGTGTGATCGCTTCCATATGAGTTTTAAAGGCTGAATTCCCTAAAGTATTTGATGAATCCAGGACCAATATTCATGGCCGAAATGAACACAACAGTAGAACGAGAAATGGTAGAAGCGAAGCTGCTTGTTGGCAATTTTCTTGGTTTATACCAACGGCGGTTACTAGTTCACCAAGTAAATTTGATTGTCATTCACTAGGAAAGGTTCAAGGAGAAAGCTACCTATTTCGATGCATTTTAATTTCACGAAAACCGTCTCAAGTGTCACCATTAATATTAGAGAATTTTTTGGGATTGTAAGAAATTCTCTTAAAATATATAGATGTATGAGAGATATGTCTCTTAGAAGTGCCTTATGAAAAAGATACAAAGGTAAATGGACATATCATTTAATTAAAAGGATGCATCTCTAGGCCTTTTGAAGGTATTATGAAATAATATAATTCTTAGGAGGGTTACACCCTAAACCAAATGGTGCCCTCAAAGGCACCCTTCCATGCTTATAAATTAAGAGTCTTTTAGATCATTTGAAGGATCCAGAAAATCATATAAGATTTTCATATTCTAGAGAGTTATCTTGAAAGATAGGGTTTCCTTCATTTTCCTTATTCAAGTTCTTGTGAAATGAGTGCCCCTTCTACAAGAAGCATCCAAGTAATCCTGGGAGAATGTTAGCCACAAGACATCCGAAGAGCAACAGGGCAAAGCTAATAAGTTCTTAAGGATAGAGGCAACTCTACTTGGATCCATTTTTCTTATCATCTTCAATTTCTCCAGATTTTTTGTAAGTTTCATAGTTTAAGTTCTGATTTTTAGTATGTTAATTGATTGATGCATGTTAAATTTGTTCAATGGCACATATTAACCAACATATGATTTGATCAAAAGGAAAAAGCTTTTAAGTATATTTGAATACAACTATTGATTGAAAATAACTCAACAAATGGTGTATTTGATTAAGAAATCAAAGACATTATCCATCAAAAGATTGCATCAATGAGTTTATTTAAATATGGAAGAAACTTTTTTTTTAGTGGTAAAAAGAAATGTAAAACCATGTAGCTCAATAATTTTTACTGAGGAAGATGTTTAAGGTGTGAGTTACCCTCATGATGATGAGCTAATAATATAGGCCAACATTGGCGAGTCGCAAGTGGATAAAATATTAGTAGACCCTAGAAGTGTTGTGGACATCATATTCGAATGAGGCCCTGAATGGGCTAGGAGTGGAGTTCACAACTTCGATTAATGATGCAACTCCATTATACAGGTTTAAGGGATCTATTGTTGTACTGCTTGGTCGGGTGTAGCTAAGTATGACCATTATAACAGCCCTCCATGCACATATTATAATGATGGACTTCACTATGGTATATTTTCTAAGTAGCTACCAGGTTATTTAGCCCTTTATGATGAAATCCAGAGCTGCTATGTTGAGCCACTACTTGAAATTGAAGTTCCCGACCCGGGATGGGTTCGGGGTATTGTGTGGTAGCTAGAGAGTGGAAATGAGCTATTTTGTAGCCAAATCCAAGTAAACCATGTATATTGATGATGTCACAGGGAAGAAGAGGAAGGAAATAGAGGAAGATTATGTGGAAGTATAGTTCATAGACCCCCAACCCGAGGACTCCATCCAATATAAAACAGCGGGAGAAACTCTAGAGTCAGTGGAGCTCTTTGGCTCGGAAAAGATAGTTAAACTCAGGGTCGGGCTGGAGCAGAGTCTAGAAAAAGAGCTCATTGAGTTCCTAAAGGAGTATGCAGATGTCTTCATATGAAGTCACAGAGACATGCCTGAGATAGATTATCGAGCATAATTTATCGTTTGTCGATACGAGGATATCCATAAGGCGATGAAGCAGAAGATGAGGGTCTTCAACTATGAGCGATATGAGGCCATCTACACGGAGGTGGATAAATTGATGCAGGCTGTGTTTATCAGAGAAATCAAGTACCCAGAGTGGGTATCAAATATGGTATTAGTCATAATGGTAAATGGAAAATGGAGAATATATGTAGACTTCTCCAATTTGAATAAGGCATGTCTGAATGATAGCTTCCCACTTCCAAAGGTGGACCATCTGGTAGATTCAATGGCTTTCCATAGGCTATTAAGCTTCATGGATGCATTCTCGGATACAACCAGATCAAAATATTTCCCGATGATGAGGAAAATACAGTCTTCATCACGGACCATAGGGTTGAATTGTTACAGGGTGATGTCATTCGGACTAAAGAATACATGGGCAAGCTATCAGAGATTGGTAAATTGGGTCATCAAGCCCCTCTTTAGTAAAATGATGCAAGTCTATATCGATGATATGATAACCATTATAGTAATGTCCAGAGATCATTTGCATGACCTTAGGCAGACTTTGGGGCTTCTGAGGAATTATGAGATGAGGTTGAATCTGGAGAAATGTACTTTCAAGGTGTCATGGGGGAAATTCTTAAGGTACATGGTCAATGCGAGAGGCACTGAAGCCAACCCGCTAAAGATCAAAGTGGTGCTAGACTTGAAATCACCAAGGATATTAAAAAATATGCAAAGCTTGACCGGTCGAGTTACAAAACTTAATCGGTTCATCCCTAAAGCCATAGATAAATGCCATATATTCTTCTAGTTGGTAAATAAAGAAAAGAAAGAGATACAGTGGATGAGCGAGGATAGCAGCTTAATAATCGGGCCCTATGTGATGGTAGTCTAAGAGAAATAGAAGTGAGAGCTGTTTGTGGATGGGTCAGTCAGCTCAGAAGGATGTGGGGCTGGTGTCATCCTCAATAATGGGCATGACGAAGAGTTAAACTACAGATTGAGATTTGCATTTGAAGCGACTAATAATAAGGTCGAGTATGAGGCGATCATGATTGGGCTGAGGCTTTGTGATACAGTCGGGGTGAGAGATGTGATGGTGAAGATTGATTCGCAGTTAGCCATTCAATAGTTGAATGATGGATTTCAGACAAGAGAGCCCAACATGATACCATACCTCACGGAGGTGAAACAGTTGCTCGAGGGAATTGGGAATGTAATATTTGAGTAGGTCGGCGGGGAAAGTAACCAACAGATGGATTCATTGGCCCGATTGCCATCATCTTTCAAGTACTGATCCTCGAGTTTCCTCTGGAACTCCTTAAGCCAAAGAGTGTGGGAGATCAGAGCGTGATGGTAGTAGAGGTCGAAAATAGACCAACCTAGATGGACCCAATTAGGAAGTATCTGGAGTCTAAGGATTTACCATGGGATAAGAAAGAAGCAAGAAAGCTGAAGTATCAAAGTGTCTATTTTAGCCTCATAGACGGGGCGTTATATACAAGAGGATACACAATGCCATATTTAAGGTGTCTGAAGCCTGATGAGACTAATTATGTTTTGAGGGAGATCTATGAAGGGATTTATGGTAACCAAGTTGGGGAAAGATCGATTGCAAATAAGGAACTCAGGCAAGGTTATTATTGGCTTACAATGTAGTAAGACGGGATCAACGTGGCCCGAGCATGTGAGAGATGTCAGATGAATGCTAATATGCCCCAGCAAACACCCAAGAAACTGACAACTTTATATAGTCCATGGCCATTTTCCCAATGAGGAATAAATCTCATCGGGCCAATGCATACGAGTAGAGGGCAAGCCAAATATGCCATTTTGATGATAGATTATTTCAACTGTTGGAGTGGTGCTTAAAGTGTCAATCCGAATAATGTATTATACATTATTTATTAATAAAATTACTATATTTTCATTTTCAACCTTGTTAATGGTAATTATTATGTCATAATGGATATTATTGAGATGTATAAATATGCTGAGAATAAAATCGACCATAAAATAGTCATGATGTATTATTAGACATTGGGTGGTCCAAAATTGTCATAGTATTACTATTATAAAATATTCTTAAAGTAAATATTTCTACTTGTTGATTTTGGAATGCGGTCGAATTCCTATAACCTAGAAGACTAGCACATATCGTATATTGGAATTGGAGTTCCAATTATCTAACCCAATATACTATGAGCAATAGAAAATCGTATAGACATGTGGGTATTTGTTGGAGAAAATACTGAATGACTCACATGTGATTCCTAATAGTTGGAAGTACACACCACCATCAATAAGAATCTCCTCGAGTCAAGTAGCATATGTGATCATTTGACTATAGGATACATTGATTTTTTTTTTGTGATCCTCCACACTTTGATGCCATGTATGTCATAGATATTTCACAGTCTAACATTAGATGTTCGTTGGGTGTGAACTGATACAGTTGTTAATCAAGTGTGTATCAAGATAGAATCTGTCGGTCTGTATGTGTACCATCAAGGGTTAAGGTACCTATGTGAGTAAGTAATGATTCTTAAGACTTTGGCCAAAGCCGATCACCTATGGTTGATCGCATATATCAGAAACGGTGTTCTGATTAGCTATAAAGAATCATGGACATGTCGACAAAATGAGATGTGCGTCTAAGAAACTTAATGGCGTAATCTATGTTTCCTAAGCACACTATAATAGCATACGATAGAGGTATTGTTAAATATATGTGATAACCTCGACTTATAAAATTCTGAAAGGTCGTTCGTATTCTTCACAAATTCAGAGGTAGCCAAATTGCATACATATAAACTAGACTTATATGACGAACGTGTCTGGACTTAGAGAGACCCACAAAATGAAGTGCACTCACTGAGTACTTGGGTAGCCTATGATGTTTGATAATAAAGAATATTTGATATTATAATTATCAAACAAAATAATTAAATATTATTGGATAATACTAATTATTTACTTGACCCATTTGGATTAATTGGATCAATCCAAAATCACACAAAGGTTTACAATAATTTCATAAATATCTCTACCATTGGAAGATATTTTGGTAATTACATAAATATATAATAATAGATGTATTTGGCTTGATTAAATTGGATCAAAGTGGTAGACAATGAACTAATCAAGTGATTAAATTTTGTCTAGATTTAATTGGATTAAATTAAAATAGTAGACAAAGTGGATTAGTTACACCTAATTATGCATATTTGGATAAATTGGATTAAGCCCATATAAAAATTAATTAAAACTTTTATTAATTAGAAATTGCATAAGCTTCACTATAAAAGACAAGCTTGAGCAAGTTTTTGATTAAGCTAAAATAAGCATTAAGCAAAAGAAAGAAATATTAGCACAAGAAAAGTTTTTGTGGGAGAAGTTTTAGAAGTTCTCTACAACATTTCAACTATGATAAGAAGATTGGATCTTGGAATCAAGCTTTCTAGGTAAATTTAATCTTCTCTAAAGCTATATTTTCATTAGTGAGTTGTTATCATTAGTGAAACATATAATGATTTATTATGTATTGGATATATAATAACATAGCTTGAAGTTGAAATTAGGCTAATGAATTGTATATGGATGCTTTGTAAGCATAAACATAATATGTTTATGATTGGGTCAAATATGTTTATGTTGCACATGAAACATAAAATTAAAGTTCGGAACTCTAGATGAAAGCTTAGAGCTATGGCTACTATTTTAGAATCACTTGATCACCTTTGAGTGATTTAAAAATTTTCATGAGTCACTTTATTGTGGGATTCTAATTTGGTCTATGTTTTGATTTAAACTGATGCATAAATGTATTTAGAATACATGTATGTTTATTAAATAACATGTGTTGATATTGGTTTTGATGATAAAATTAGATTTTGGGTGTATTGAAATGTTTGGAGAAAGTTAGAACTGTTTTGGATTGGTTCCAAGTAGAAAATACTATCTACCAACATTTACACAGGCTAGCATTGTGACTAGTGCCCTTGAGCGGGGCAATGTTGCCCTCTCGGCATTGACGTCGCGGCACTGAAGCATGTGTTGCGCGACGTACTGAGATCTGGTGCTCTTGCAGTTTTCGCATCACAACGCGAACACAACGTGCATCACAACGCCCATGAGCTATGAAATTCATTTTTTTCGTTCTAGAGTTTCCGAGACCCACTTTCGCTACGAGGGATATCGATCCGACCCTAGAGATTCCAAAACCCCCCAACAGAACGGTATCAGAGCAGGTCTTAACCATACAACATATGTTGCATGTTTGACATGTGTTTGAATCTATGCCTCTTTAATTTTAACTTAATTATGCTTAAGTCATATTGGATATAAATTTCATGTTTTAAATTAAAATTTTTAGTTATACCCAAGTATGTTAATGACTTGATTGTCATAAATCTCTCATGATTAGGTGATTACTTTTAAGTAATAGTAGTAAAAATGTTGGAATATTATTGGATGATTCGTCTTGTCAATACAGAGATGAATGATTTCTTATTACTTATGCCCAATAACATCGTTATTGTAAGGGTATAAGTGTTGAGAACTTAGGTCACTTCTGTAAAACATTAGATGTAGCGTGATGAGTTGACGTAGTCACCTAATACCATCTTTATTATGAGAGTGTGCTTACGAATCTCATTAGTGTATATTGACAAGTATACACATGGAACACTCTTAATCCAATACCAGCATTATTATGAGGATAAGAAATGGTTCAGGACCAAACTTAGGAGTCACATGGATGTGATTGACCTTTGAGGTCTACCTAATGAGTTTATGAAAGCCAATACCATCATTATTGTGAGATTGGAGTAAATTTCATGTGATCCTTTCCCCACTATGAAATTTTAATTGTCAAATTTCTATTTTTCCGTTAAGGGAGATTACTAAATTATGTAAGGTAGTGGGAGGCCACTAATAGATTTAAAATCCAAAATCGTATTAGAGTTTTTATATTGAAATGAAAATGTTCTGCTAATTGTTGTCTTATAGATGGTTACCGCGAATCCATTAGCATGACTTTTGGATTCCAATAAATTTAAGGAGCTGAGAACTACATTAAGTGAGAAATGAGCATTCACCTTATCTTGGAGTCAGAGAAATTGAGCTATGTGATGTTTAATCTTTGCCTATTGAAATCGATCATGATTTCACTCTCGAAGTGCGAGAGACTTTTGAAAAATGGAAGGATGATAACCTTGTTAAGGTTGGTGCTTTGCGCGCTAATATTATGTTGTATTTCCTTGTAAATACTTACGTAAATATTTTACTTTGAATAAAATTAACAGTTTCATTAATATAACATCCTTTATTCTATGGTAAAGACGTAACATACCTTATAATGATTAGTTATGATACGGTTGTAAAAGCATCGCAATTTTCATTGAGTTGTATCATAACAGTATCATTTTTCAAATGCTCTTGGTCAAGGTTTATATTACTTGGTCAGTAAGTAAACTTGCAGATACCGGTACATGTCGTATATTGGAACTAGGATTTCAATGATTATTACTCAATGAATCATGAGTCTCGGAGACTCGTATAGACATGTAGGTATTTATATCAGATAAATACTGAATAACTCACTGGATATTCTTAATAGATGGTACCCCAACATCATTTAGAATCTTTTCGAGTTGAGTAGCATAGTGATTCTTTGAATGGAGATACCATTGTGGATATATGAGATATCCTCCACATTTTGATGGCAATCACGTCACTGACATATTAAAGTCATATATTTGCCTGTTCATTAGGTTTGGATTAATTCTAAGGATATCATGCGTGTATCAAGAAAAGATCCTTCAGATTTGTGTACAGAGCATAGGTATTCAATATGGGATTAGCAATCTGTTAAATCCATAGGCTCGTGTTACACTGTAAAAGTGAATTCTAAGTGATGTTTATAGATCGCTAACTAATACGTCGACGAGATTATACCTAAGGAGATTTGACGTTTATATTTGTATCTCTGGTTTAATCTGGATACATGTGATAGAGAAATTATACATATGCAATAACCTCAACTTATATAGTTCAATGAGTTTATCTGTGGTTGTCATAATTTACGGGTGGATAAATTATGGACACGAAATTGGATTTCATGATAGATATATATGAACTTAGAGAGTCTTACATAATGAAATAAACTCGAAGAGTACTATTATGAGTAGTATTGATTATTCATAAATTGTTTAACAGTTAAACGAATAACTACATGTATATGTATATTTCGGTAATTTCTCAATTAATGTGTATTTGTATTTAATAAATGATTTTATAAAATACACTTAATTAATTTTCAAATAATATTTTTGACATATATCATAAATTTATGTATTTTGATCATTTAAAGTAAATATAATACATATAACTAGATATTTATATTTATTAATTATTTGATTATTTAATTGTAAATAATTACTGTAATTAAAAATCCATGGCCTTGTTGTGCTGAAATAACTCAAGAGGGTTAAGCTCTCTCGGTTTAGTGAAATAGGGTTAAAGTCTCATCGGGATCATCGTATTGTGAGTGGCATGGGGTCAGCATTTATCCCTCACAGTCCTGCTTGGATGAGCAGTAGCAGAATGGGTTTTGATCTCTCATGATCAGTATATTATACGACATGAGTTTGGATATGGTCGTCATCAATGTAGTTCTTTAAGAGGTTCTTGGATTGGAGCAAATGGAGACCATGGCCAGGTCAGCTTTGAGGGTCCACGAAGGATATGGCTAGAATTTTTCTTAAGTGTAGAATATATCACATGGCATCAGGCTTGTATGATTGGCCTCATCAAGGTATTGAAATGGTGGTTATGGAAAGATTGTTGGTCTGGTCGGGATGCATTTTTCAGAATGGATCAGCCCATTAGTGTGCACGGGCACCAGTATTCATTTTGGAGGAAAGGTCCCTATTAGATCAGTTTATGAGATTAGTCCGATTATATTACCGAGTTGCTATTAAGTTTGTTATTGCAATCTTAAGATTTTGCTGAGTATTGAAATGAGTAAACATGCCATAGATCAGGTATTTGCTCATTGTGTGCTTCGGTGTGAATAAAGAGATAAAATTTTATTCATTATTTACATTATGGACCCCCTCAGGATTTTCCATGGGAGGAAAGTCGGTTACAATAATTGAGGGGCCAGAAATGTCATTGGCCAGAAAATTTGGATTGAATAATGAGATGTGACCTCGGTAGAAGTGGAGGCAGTAGGTTCAGTAGTAGTAGTAGCAACAACAACAGCAATAGGGGCAGTAGAATTAGAGGCATCAGCAGGATCAGCTAGGGCAGAGACAGGAGTAGCAACGATCGAGCGGCCAGAAGTATCATCGGAAGGAAGCGTAATGAGGACATAGGGCTGGATCGGGGATCGTTTAAGCCTCCTCATAGCCGGTGTCATAGGCTTATTCGATGGTCATCTCCCCCTTGGCGGCCCTCAGAACCCGTTAGCGTGCACCCAGATACAAGTCTTGGTAAGTCTCACATATCAACTCCAAGGATTGTTTCAGCCTTTTAATGAGCATGTCAACTCTGACCTCATCTATACGGTCATTGAAGGTGGTCTAAAGATCAGACAACTCGCCCTTTGGTTGTGATCAGCTCATCACTGGTTTTATTCAGCTCGACTTTGGTCTTGTCATGCTCCACCGAAGTCATAGCTGCCCTCGCTTGTAGCAACATCAACTTTGAAGTCTTGGTAACTTGGATAGCTCGGTGGACGGACTCAATCTCAGTTGTGGCCTCATCTAACTATTATTGAGCTGATTCTTCTTCTGATTTAGGCTGCTTTGAAGCCTCTAGGCCTGGATACCCTCTGTAATTGTGCTCGTAAGCACATCCAAGTTTGTGGCCATCAGGTATGTCAACTGTACAGAAGAGAAATCGGGTTAGTTTGCATGGAAAATGGTGAAATAGATATGCTAAGTTATTAGTCGTTACCTTTGCCTAGAGGCGACCCTATTTCTGGATGAATTCCTCGGTAGAAAGGTCTTCATAAGCGCCGGCCTGCTCCAGAGTCACCTCCTAGGCCATATAGTTAAATGTCATTACTAGGTGATCTAGGTCCTCCCTTGTGTTCTTAGGGAGGCCGTCTATCCCTAAGGTTTGGGTTAAGGTCTTTTGGGAAGCAGAGGCCATTAGCGCATTCCCACGAAAGGTGCTGGTTTTTCTCAGGAGGACCTCCTCCGGACTCTCTTAAAACATATCACCCCGACTTGATAGGGATGTCTTTTTGTTGTCTCAGGAGTGGAGGAGGTGTTTTGGAAGTTTGGGCAGTATTTTCAGTTTTTCTAGTTGGCGGTGGTATATTTACAGTTTAGGTCGGTATTTAGCTTGGCCTTCGTGTTTGCTGTTTTTGTTATTAGTGAGTTAAGTCGGGTGTCACTCGGTCTACCCTACGCTAAGCGATTGGCTGTCCTTACTGTTAGGATTGGTGCTCGGAGTGCCAATCCGGATGGTATTTATGTCCAATTCATGAATATGAACAATTCTTTTTTCCATAATATTACTTATTTATTATAGTACTTCTTGCTTTTATATACATATTCGATCTAATTATGATTAGATTGAAACTAAATATGATTTATTGATATGTATATATTAGACAAAGACCCGAAAATATATAATATAGTGCGCAGTTACAAAGTAGTTTGTAATTGACATTGGGAAGTGTCAGTATTAGAAGTATATTATCAAATAAAGTTTATGGTCAAGATTTACTAACACAGGTCGGTTAGTAAAATTCGCTGAGACCAGTACACGTCGTATATCGAGACTTGGTCCGATGGTTTATCCCAATGAACCATGAGTCTCGGAAGACTCGTATATACGTGTAGGTATTTATATTGGATAAACACTGAACGACTCACTAAAGATTCCCTAATAGATGGTACACTAACGTCAATAGGAATCTTCTCGAGTCAAGTGAGCATAATGGTCCTTTGACTTGAGATACCACCATGGATGTATGAGGTATCCTCCACACTTTGATGGCAGTCACGTCACTGATCTATTTAGATCAGACGTCTACTTTTTCGTTGGGTGTGGACTAATCCTCAGGATATCATGTGCGTATCAAGATAGGATCCGTCAGTTCTGTGTACAGAGTATAGGTATTCAATATGGAATTAGTAATCTGTTAAATCCATTGGCCTGTGATACACTGTAGAAATAAGTTCTAAGTGTTATTAAGTGATTGTTAATAGAATCGTCGACGGGATTATACATATAGAGATTTGACATTTTTATCTATATCTCTGGAATAATCCGAATACCTGTGACGGAGGGATTATATGTATGCGATGACCTCGACCTGTAGGATTCAGCAAGTTTATCTGTGGTCGTCATAATTTACGGATAGGTAGATTATGGACACAAAATTAGATTTCGTGACTGATATGCTTGAATCTGGAGAGTCTCACTAATGAAACATACTCGTAGAGCACTAGGGCAACTATTATAAATAATATTGATTATTTATAAATCGTTTAACGGTTAAACGAAAAGATACATGGATAGGGGCTATTCGGTCATTTCAAAGTTAATGTGTATTTGGATTAAATACATGATTTTATTAAATACACATTAATTTTTTTGGTCAAATAAAGTATTTGACACATGTTCCAAATATATGTATTATGAAATATTTAAAGTAAATATGATACATATATTTAGATATTTATATTAAGTAATTATCTAATTATTTAATATTTAAATAATTAGAATAATTAAATACATTAATATTTATCATCATTATGCTTTTAAATGGCAAAATATGATTGGTGCACATGTATTTTACTTTTTGGAAAAGGTAGCAAAATTGAATTTGGCTTCTTTAATATTGATTAAAAATTACCAAATTTGTATTTCCAAAAATACCCAATTTCGTTCCTAACCCTACATATATAAGGGTTTCATTTTTCATTTGTAACTTTGTGTGTTAAGCTTCCAAAAATATTACAAAAGAGTGTTGAGAGAAAAAGGTGAAGAAAAGAAGAAGATTTGAAGAAAACTTAAACTTTTGTAAATTTTTTCAATTCCTTTTCAACTAGAAAATATTTTTAGGGTTCCAAGCTTTAACATATGATGTTTGGTTGTTTCTCTACTCTTTTAGTTTTGCAATATGATGGTTGGAAGTGTTAGACAATTATGACCCATAGCGTCACTATTTGTAAAAGACATTGTGGTTTTTGTACAAATTAATTATGTAGCAATGGAAATTACATTTTATCATTTTGTAATTTGATTACTTAAATATATAAATGATAAAATTCCCTATGATTAGTTCTGGATTATAAGATATGAGACAGTATCAATCCATGAAGGTTTAATCATTAAAAATCCATAGTCGTAGTATTATCGAGAGTGGACATCGATAATGCGGAATAAACTAGTATTGCACTTGTGCGTATTATGGAAGCGTAACAACATAGTTCTCATATATTTAAGTATTGGATACTTATGCAAGTGTGATATGAGGTTGTGTTTACCGATGATACAGAAACAGCTTCGCTCTGGATAGGCCCCGCGGAATCCCATTGGTAGTATGACTATGTGTCTATGGGAGTCCGCATCAGGGTAGGTGTATTTGTTCTTAACCTGAGACTTGCATCGCTAGTACTTGCGACAATCAATACGCTTTGGTTTTGGTCGTCTAGGACTTTAACAGGTTCTGTGTACGCCTCTTCTGGGTTTATTGAGAATCGTAGTGTATTTGGTGTGATGTCAAGAAGGAAGTATAACTTCAGTCATATGGAGATAATGATCACGCAGGGATACAGAACTAATACTCTAAATGGTTGCAACCATCAGGATAATATGACATGGTCATGATTATCCGATTAAAGAGACTTGTTGCTTGTAATCTGATATATGCTTCGTACGGGGCAGACACTATTCCAGCCCTAGGCCTTGCATGTGACATCCAAAACTGGATCGCAATACGCAATACTACGTATATTACACCTGATATAGATTATATATTCCATTAAGAATATTTATGGAGAATTGGGTAGGCACAGTGCTTTGCTAGAAGCCAACCATGTCTCGTAAATCGGTAAAAATGTAGTACGAGGTACGTACGTGTTCGGATAGTCCGACGACCGGATTTACTACCAACATATCCAGGGATCTCTTGGGTCGCTTCCCGAAGATTCACTGATGACGTATGATTCGAACATAATTAATCTGGATTAATTACTGAGAGATTTTATCTAGGATAAAATACTATTTGAAGAGAGAGAAATATTAATTTGGAATTAATCAATAAAATAATATATTCGATATATTAAACGAAATTAGATTTCGACGCGGAATTAAAATTAGATTTTAATTCTGGCAAATGAATTAATTTAGAATTAATTCGCTAGCGACGTGAATAGTAATTTTGATTGGCATTATTATTTAATTAAATTTGATTTAATTACGTCGCAACGGAAAATTCGTTAATTTGGAATTAGCGAACCCGAGCCCGAGAGTGTTTACGGGTCCACTCGGATTTTGAATCAAGTGGGGCCCACATGTCACATCACAAGTCACATCACTTGTCACTTTAAGTGATGGGTTTTGGTGAGTTGGTGAAGCTTGTTTGTATTTCACACAAGTTGAAAAGGTTGATGGCATGAAAGACATATACCAAATATTTGGTATATCTTGGATTTGATTTTAGAAATCATTTTAACAAGTAAACACACTCACTTCCTTTCATCTCTCATTCACTCCACTTTTGAAGAAAAATACTATCTCCCCATTTTCTTCCATTGCCGTGAGATTAAGGAGGAAGAAGAAGATTTTGTTGCGAAATTTTCTTAGAGCTAGCACTCAAAAGGATCATTCAAAGGTGATAGGGAAACCATCCCAAAAGTTTGGAATCAAGATCAAAGGCTTGGAGCTTGTAGATCAACATTCAAATACCACCTTGGCCGAATTCTTGGAGGAATTTTTGTTCAATTTGACGCATCCTAAATCCGTTCAAAGTGAGTATGATTCTGCCATATCTCTTTTTGTATTCACATGTTCTTATGCTTAAATATGATATTGGGAATGCCTTAGAAACCAAACAATGGTATTAGAGCCTAGTTTGAGCATGAAAAAGATTAGGGTAAAATTTGGGTAAATTGGATTTGAGCATGATTTAACCAAATTGAGCATGCTTGTATATGGATAACTTGGAGTTATATATGATCAATTTTATGAAAAATTAATTGGATCAATTTTTGCACAAAATGTTGGCTTGGCCGAATGTAATATGCCCTAAATAGTCATCGTATTTTTTGTTCTTTTTATCATTGGATGAGTTTGACGACTTGGGAAATGTTGATTAGAGACTCAATTGGATTGAAATCGGAATCAGACAATAAACCCTACTAATGCCGTGAGCTATATAGCATGAAATGAGATGATTTTTTGTTTCAATAATGTTGGACATGTGTTGAACAAATTAAAGCATGATTAATTGATTAAATTGATATTTTGGAAATGTTAATTTAGATAATTAATTAATGTAATACACTTTAATTAATTAAATTATGAAATTTGGAATTTTAAAATTTAATTAGTTGGGCTTAATTTAGAATTGGGCTTAAAATGTTGTATTTGGGCCTAATGGGCTTGGTTGGGCCAAGTTGGTTTAGGTCAATTGGATTGGATCCAAATTGGGCCTAAATCATTCCATTAAGTCCAAATATGACAAATGGGCCTTTTATGTTTAATTGGGCCTTATGGGCCTAAATTGGTTTCTTGGCAAATAGGGTGATTCCTTAATTGGGCTTTGGTATTTGGGTTTGACCCATATTGACCAAAGTTCATGCCTTAAGAAATTAATTGAAAGCCCATTGGACTTTAATTAAATTACATTGGATGTTAATTGGGCTTTGAGACCCATTTAGATTAGATTTGGAATCTAAGTCGTAAAGGCATATTAAAAAGTGTAGTTATTTAATTTGGAATTAAATATGGAATTAGTATTGAATACGAATTAAATTAGATTTACATTGTAGTTCGATATAATTCAAGAATTCGTACTTTGATTACTTATTCTCAAACGAGTTGGACTCGCGCAAAATCAAATCGTTTTTTGAACATTGGATGATCACTTTATTCAAGATTAATTAATTGGATTAGATTGATTGAATAACATGCTTTGTGTGAATACATGGATGTGTTGAATGAATAATGTATATCGGATGGATATTAGAAGGGAAAGGGCAATTTTGGAAATTGTTGTAAATTAGAATTTATTAAATTGGACCTGCGTGTCCAGTCTTATCTCTCTTGATTCTTTGTATTTCGCTTCTCATCTAATTCCCCTCAATGCTAATGAGGTTTCTTTAATTGTATTATGTAATTGGGTAGAAGTAAGAATAGTGCTAATCGGGGAGAGAAAATGGAGTGATTTGTTCTAGGAACAATCTGTAAGATATTCATCCGCATATCATTATTAATTTATTTTCGTGCCTTATTATGCTTTTAGAATGCATGCTTAAGGGTGTATGATGAGACCTAACAAAGATAATAAATTGGTTGCCAATTTACGCGTAAAAACCTCAATAAATATTAAGTGTTTTCCTTCCATTGAGTGATTCTTACTCAAGATCCAAGATTGGCACTGGTTTGTTGGCCAAAGTCAAGACCTTTGTCCATCGCGGATGTGTTTGAATCATGAAGGCTTTTCCATATCATATGTCTTGTCCAATTTGTGATTTGTTGGCCAAAGTCAAGATCACTTCTTGTCCATCGACATCGATTACAAAGCTTGCCAAAGTCAGTGGGTTCCGCTTAACTGGAATCATTAAGCTTGTTGTGCCAAAGCCAAGGCTTAGTTGATTTAGAGGAAATAGGTTAGGAAAATATATTGGATATATTGGCATATATATTGTATATATGTTTCGGACTTGGAGGTCCACCTACCGGATCTAGAATTGGATGAGATCCAATTGATCTTAGAGATCTACCTAGTTAAATATCATACAGCTTGTAGGCCAAAGTCAAGGTTGTGTTATTTAATGGGATCATAGCCCACTAGGAAACTAGGTTTCCCGAGTACTCAACAGAGGGTTAGAGGCTCGCCGAAAATTAGTGGGAGGCTAGTATTGAATTTGCAATTTCGTTCAAATACTTAGCTTTACGCGCGTTCAAATTATTTCGTCAATTATTTTATTAGTTGGACTAATATATTATTATTTTTCTTGGAACAGTTAGACTGTACCCATACATTGTTAATCGAATAGTTGGACTATTGCGGTTAAGATGACAGGAAAGTTAAGCATTAGGGATATTGTCATGGGTGACAACGTCTTTAATGGCACAAACTTTCAAGACTGAGATATGAATCTCAGAATTGTTCCGGGATCCGAGAAGTTACTCTACACTATAGAACGACCTCTTGGGCCTAAGCCCCGACCTGATCAGTTACTTGAGCTAGAGCTTTGGAAGACTCATAACGATGACAACGCGACTGCTCAATCGGTAATGCTTGCCGCTATGACTCCGCAATTCCGTCGTCAAAACAAGGGGTTGGATCCCTATGATATGATGGCGAAGTTGCATGATCTTCACCGATCTAACCTTAGATCGCAAAGATATGAGTTGCAGAAGAAGCTCTTCCGTGCTCGAATGTCAGAGGGTACGTCTGTTGAGCACCATGTGTCACAGATGATTGCTGACATTGAGCAGCTCGGACAGATGGGCATAGTCTTTGAGGCTGAGACTTCAGTAGATTTGATCCTACAGTCTCTCATCGACACTTGGAGTGGGTTCATCATGAACTACAACATGTTGAACCAAGACCAAACTCTTAGAGAGTTGATGTCCACTCTGCGTGAGGCAGAAAATGAGCTCATTAACGGCAAGAATCACGAGGCGCACTTTGCTTCAACATCTCAGACTCCGAGGGCTTGGCCCAAGGCGACTGGAGGTGTCAAGAAGAAGAAGCATAAAAAGAAGGGCAAGGCCAAATCGTCAAAGGGTTCTGGGAAACCTAAGGACAAATCCCAAGATGTTTGTCTCCAGTGCGGGAAGCGGGGTCACTGAAAGCGTGACTGCCACGAGTACAAGGCACACATGAAGGAAATCAAAGCGGGCAAGGCACCGGCTTCAGGTATGTTTGTTATAGAAATAAACATGTCTACTACTATTTTTAAAAATTGGATTTTTGATTCTAGTTGTGGAACTCATATATGTACTGATGTGCAGGATCTGCAGATTAGCAGGAGACTAGCCTCATGAGAGATTGACCTCCGCGTTGGAAATGGGACACAGGTCGCCGTTTTGGCCGTTGGCACTTTTGTTTTGGAACTGCCCTCGGGGCATGTACTTAAACTTACAGACTGTTATTATGTACCTAGTTTGACTAGGAATATTATTTCTGTATATATGTTACCCCAATGTGGGTATACTTTTGTATTTAGAAACACTGGGTGTTTTATGTATAAAAATGATATGGAAATTTGCACTGCTGATGTAAATAATGGTCTATATATTTTGAATATGAATCAATCTCAAACATATAATGTAATAAACAAAAGGCTTAAAGTAAGTAACAAAGATGAAACTTACATGTGGCATTATTGTCTATGACACATAAACAAGACACGTATATCCACACTTTCGAAGAGTGGGTACTTGGACGGATTTGATCTAAATTCATATGACGTCTGCGAATCTTGTTTATTAGGCAAGATGCCTAAATCACCTTTTAGCGGTAAAGGTGCACGTGCCACCGAACTGTTAGCCCTTGTTCATAGTGACATTTGTGGGCCCATGTCTAGCCAGGCTAGAGGTGGATATGAATACTTCATAACCTTTATGGATGATGCATCGCGTTATAGTTATGTGTAACTTATGAAACATAAGTCGGAAACTTTTGTGAAATTCAAAGAGTTTCGACACGAAGTAGAAAAACAGATCGACAAAGGTATTAAGACATTACGGTCGGACCGTGGTGGCGAATACTTAAGCAATGAGTTTCTTGATTACTTGAAAGAATATGGTATTCTTTCACAGTGGACTCCTCCAGGAACACCACAATTAAATGGTGTGTTCTAACGGAGAAACCGAACTTTGTTAGACATGGTAAGGTCTATGATGAGTCGCACAGAGCTACCTATTTCCTTCTAGGGATATGTACTGAACAGTGCAATACTTATTTTGAATAAGGTTCCGTCAAAGTCTGTTCAACAGACTCCGTATGAAATATGGACTGGAAAGAAACTGGGTTTCTTATTTCTCAAGATTTAGGGTTGCTGGGCATACGTCAAACGTTTCGATGGTACCAAACTTGAACCCAAATCGGATAAATGCCTTTTTATAAGATATCCTAGGGAAACCAAAGGATATTACTTCTATCACCCACAAGAGAACAAAGTTTTTGTTGTTCTACATACGGTTTTCCTTGAGAATGAATTCCTAAATGCATTGATAAGTGGGAGGAAAGTAGAACTCGATGAAAATCGGAGTGATACTATTTCTGGCACAGAATCCTTAACGGAACATGAACAGTCCATCAGGGATGAGACTGTACCATAATCTTCGAATACAAAAGGACCGCGTAGGTCGGAGAGAGTCAGAAAATAACCTGAGAGGTATGGGTTTCTGATCTCACCTCATGTGGATATGAATCTTATTGAGGAAGATGAGCTGGCTACGTATGAGAAAGCGATACAAGGTATCGACTCCGGTTTATGGTAAGATGCCATGAATTCCGAAATGGTTTCCATGTACACCAACTAAGTTTGGACATTGGTTGATGCACCAGAAGGCGTAAAGCCTATTGGTTGCAAATGGGTCTTCAAGAAGAAGACTGACATGGATGGTAACGTACAAACGTACAAAGCTAGGCTTGTAGCGAAAGGGTATCATCAATGACATGGTGTCAATTACGATGAAACTTTTTCACCCGTTGCCATGATTAAATCAATTAGGATAACGCTTGCTATTGCTGCATATTTCAATTACGAGATATGGCAGATGGACATCAAAACTTCTTTCCTTAACAGAAACCTTTTGGAGGATGTTTATATGCAACAGTCCGATGGTTTTGTCGTACCAAGACTTGCAAACACGGTTTGTAAGTTAAATCGATCCATTTATGGATTGAAGCAAGCATCGCCTTCTTGGAACCAACGTTTTGATGAGATCATAAAAGAATATGATTTCGTTCAAAATGAGGATGATCCTTGTGTATATAAGAAGGTTAGTAGGAGCGCACTGACATTCATTGTCCTTTACGTTGATGATGTATTGCTTATTGGCAATGACATTCCCATGTTAACTTCGGTGAAAGCTTGGCTTTCATTAAAATTCTCCATGATGGATCTGGGAGAAGCAACCTTTATTCTAGGAATAAAGATCTACCGGGATAGATCTAGAAAGCTGATTGGACTCTTCCAGAGCACGTACATTGACAAAGTGTTGAAGAGATTCAACATGGATCAGTCCAAGAGGAGACTGTTGCCAGTGTCACATGGCGTCACTCTATCTAATGACATGTGTCCTAAAACTTAATATGAGAGAGACAATATGAGACGGATACCATTCGCCTCGGCAGTCGGATCGATCATGTATGTCATGATATGTACGCGACCTGATATCTCATATGCTTTGAGCATGTGTAGTCGCTATCAGACTGATCCAGGTGATGATCACTGAATGACAGTTAAGAATATCCTTAAGTATCTTAGATGAACTAAGGATGCTTTCTTAATCTATGGAGATGGAGAACTTGAGGTAATTGGGTATACCGACGCAAGTTTACAAACCGATAAAGACGACTGTAAGTCGCAATCCGGGTATATATTTTGTTTGAATAATGGAGCAGTAAGCTGGAAATCTTCCAAGCAAGAGACTGTTGTCGATTCAACAACAGAAGTGGAGTATATTACTGCAGCTGAAGCAGCAAAAGAGGCGGTTTGGATCTGTAAATTCCTAATTGGATTAGGAGTAGTTCCGTTAGTAGCTGAGCCTGTTCCATTGTATTGTGACAATAACGGGGCTATAGCGCAGGCTAAGGAATCGCGGCCTCATCAACGATCCAAGCATGTTCTTCACATTTCCATCTGATTCGTGAGATCATACATCGTGGCGATGTGAAGATCGAGAAGTTCGCATCAGAGGACAACATTGCAGATCCGCTGATGAAAGTTATTCCTCAGCAAAAGTTTGAGCGACATGTACATAGTTCAGGTATTAGATGCTTGAGTGACTGCCTATAAGCCAAGTGGGAGATTGTTAGACAATTATGACCCATAGCGTCACTATTTGTAAAAGACATTGTGGTTTTTGTACAAATTATTTATGTAGCAATGGAAATTGCATTCTATCCTTTTGTAATTTGATTACTTTAATATATAAATGATAAAAGTCCTTATTATTGGTTCCAGATTATAAGATATGAGAAAGTATTAATCCATAAAGGTTTAATCATTAAATATCCCTAGTCGTAGTATTATCGAAACTGGACATCGATAATGCGGAATAGACTAGTATTGCACTTGTGCGTGTTATGGAAGCGTAACAGCATAGTTCTCATAAATTTAAGTATTTGATACTTATGCAAGTGTGATAGGATGTTAAGTTTACCGATGGTACAGAAACAGCTTCGCTCTGGATAGACCCCACGGAATCCCATTGGTAGTATGACTATGTGTTTATGGGAGTCCGTATCAGGGTAGGTGTATTTGGTCTTAACCTGAGACTTGCATCGCTAGTACTGGCGACAATCAATATGCTTTTGTTTTGGCCGTCCAGGACTTTAACAGGTTCTGTGTACGCCTCTTCTGGGTTTATTGAGAATCGTAGTGTATTGGGTGTGATGTCAATAATGAAGTATCACTTCAGCCATATGGAGATGATGATCACGCAGGGATACAGAACTGGTACTCTAAATGGTTGCAACCATCAGGATAATATGACATGGCCATGATTATCCGATTAAAGAGACTTGTTGCTTGTAATCTGATATATGCTTCGTACGGGGTAGACACTATTCCAGCCTCAGGCCTTGCATGTGACATCCGATACTCGATCATAATACGCAATACTACGTATATTACGCCTGATATAGATTATATATTCCATTAAGAATATTTCTGGAGAATTGGGTAGGCACGGTGTTTTGCTAGAAGCCAACCATGTCTCGTAAATCGATAAAAATGTAGTACGAGGTACGTACGTGTTCGGATAGTCCGACGACCGGATTTACTGCCAACATATCTAGGGATCTCTTGGGTCGCTTCCCGAAGATTCACCGATGACATATGATTCAAACATAATTAATCTGGGATTAATTACGGAGAGATTTTATCTAGGATAAAATACTATTTGAAGAGAGAGAAAGATTAATTTTGAATTAATCAATAAAATAATATATTCGATATATTAAACGAAATTAGATTTCGACGCGGAATTAAAATTAGATTTTAATTCGGGCAAACGAATTAATTTAGAATTAATTCGCTAGCGACGTGAATAGTAATTTTGATTGGCATTATTATTTAATTAAATTTGATTTAATTACGTCGCAACGGAAAATTCGTTAATTTGGAATTAGCGAACCCGAGCCCGAGAGTGTTTGCGGGTCCACTCGGATTTTGAATCAAGTGGGGCCCACATGTCACATCACGAGTCACATCACTTGTCACTTTAAGTGATGGGTTTTGGTGAGTTGGTGAAGCTTGTTTGTATTTCACACAAGTTGAAAAGGTTGATGGCATGAAAGACATATACCAAATATTTGGTATATCTTGGATTTGATTTTAGAAATCATTTTAACAAGTAAACACACTCACTTCCTTTCATCTCTCATTCACACCACTTTTGAAGAAAAATACTCTCTCCCCATTTTCTTCCATTGCCGTGAGCTTAAGGAGGAAGAAGAAGATTTTGTTGCAAAATTTTATTAGAGCTAGCACTCAAAAGGATCATTCAAATGTGATAGGGAAACCATCCCAAAAGCTTGAAATCAAGATCAAAGGCTTGGAGCTTGTAAATCAACATTCAAATACCACATTGGCTGAATTCTTGGAGGAATTTTTGTTCACTTTGACGCATCCTAAAACCGTTGAGTATGATTCCGCCATATCTCTTTTTGTATTCACATTTTTTTATGCTTAAATATGATCTTGGTAATGCCTTAGAAACCAAACAGGAAGCACGAATGAAAGATGTATGCATGTATATAAACAAAGTTTGCTTATTAATGGTTAATAAGCACACTTTTGGTCATTAGATGATTTGGTTGCCATTCAAGAGTTGCTTAGCCACTCATAAATGACTTAGAATTGTTCTTGAGTTTTTTCATGGTGGTGAGACTTGTTTGGTGTGGTAGGTATTGAATTTGTTTAATTTGGTGTATTTTGTCAATTTATTGAAATTATAAAATTAGGATTCATATCCCTTTCCAAATTTGGGGCTTTTCATATATGTGTTGTAAGTTTATGTATATATGATGTATATTAAATTTGGGTTTGATTTGATTTGATCTTGACATGGTTTGAACTAAAAAGGACTAAATTGCAAATCTTGGAAAATTAAGGGACTTCTCGGTAAATTGGAAAAAATTATTTTCTAGAATTGCAATTTGTATTTTCATGTATAAATCATTTTGGTAGTGATTTGGAATCACTTAATTATGTATTTGACAAATTAGGACTAAAATGATCAAAATGCAAAGTTTAGGGGCATTTCCATGATTACTGATAAATTTGGAAAAATTTTCAGATTTCTATTTTAATGTATATTTGATGTACAAATCATTTTGGTTGTGATTGAAAATCACCTAAGCTTGTTTTGAACAACTTAGGACTAAAATGATTAAAATGGAATGTTTTGGGGTTGTATGGTTATTTACTGAAATTATGATTTCTGGCTTAAAAATTTCTATTTTTGAGTATTGAGTGACTAAAATAAATAAGTTTATTTTAATTACCCAAGAAAAATTAAAGAAATGGGAAAATTTTGAATTTCCCGCATTCCGCTGCGTAACCCGGGTATTTTGCCCAAAACCCCAACACTTACAACCTGGAAAGGGCTGCTAGTTCGTTTCTCATACATTCCTACATCAAGAGAAATACAAGGTTAGAAGAAATTAACGGAAGGTCAGGTCAGAAAATAATAAAGTGTGAGAAGAAATAGTAACAGTAGTAAATGCAGGTAAGAAGTCGGTTAGTTGGTATCTACCAGGCTGTTTGCTGTACGGTGGAAAGTGTCTCGTATGATGCATGCGTCAGCAAAGGCAAAAATATTGACTATATCCCGATAATGGCCTGTATACTGGGATGCAAGTTTCACCCTCGCCCTGACCTTGTGACGAACCTTTGGAGGGTCACCTCAGCAAGCTACAAGGGGTGCAAGTTTGTTAGTAAGGTGAAAATAAGAATCCTGAGTATAGGAAAAAGATACAAGGAAACAAGTCATTACCTCCAACCCTAAAAATGATTGGTACGATAATCTCATCAACAAAGATGATCTGGTTATGAACTCATGTTCTCTCGACCCAAAACCACTTGTCTTTAAAGTTCTTGTTGGTGACTGTGAGGTGAGAGATTATGTTATTGGCACTGGCATAGATGGAAAGGTAGTACTAACCCTTGTACTCATTAGGGTTTGCGTTCATTCAGTAAAGCCGTTTCAATTATTGAACCGATAGTTTGCTCAGGCTGGCTTGACTCCAGATCACATAAAGCCTGACGAGAACCTTTCATCCATTCAGATTGAGTTGGCATGGGGCCAGGTTCAAAGCTGCTAGCATCTTGGCGAAGCAACTTTAGATAGGCAACTGCAAACCCATGTTAAAAAAAGCCGTGCAGAGAGTAACTTGGTTGCCACATGCTCGGCTTGCCCGGTCTCCCTTCTAAGGAGCGTCCAAGCTAATTTCCTAAAAAATGTTGAATCTCTCCCTGAGCTAATCCTGTTCGGCGTGGTTTATGATGGAAGCTCTGTCCATGTCAAGATTGATAAAGTCCAAGGGGGAGGTGTTGTGTCGGGGCGGGCTACTCATACTGTGAATGACTGATTTTCTTCTTTTGAAAGAGATAAAGTTATGTCGAGGTCATTGGGTCCCATTGATCCCGAGCTTCCCACGACAATCGGCTCAGCTAGATGTGGAACAGGTGCATCAGGAGGTAGAATAGCGACGGGAGTTGCAGAAGAGACTTTGGATTCTGACATTCCTAAAGTAAGACGACCCAAGAGGAAACGTTAGTCAAGTTAAACTAAGGCTTATCTACAAATTATATAGGTCTATTTTACTGTTGGTTGAGCGTGTTATCTGCCTAAGGTTTTTTCTGTCATCCATATCGAGTAGCTAACCCTAAAAAGCTCTAAATGACCTAGCAATGGTAAAATAATAAGTTTTTTTTAACTGAACAGAAGCTTAACCAAAAATAGGAACCCGACCCGTCCCATTTATGTGATCTAAGCCCATAAACCTAGAAACACACACATACAATAGCATCATGAAACCTAGAAGAATATATTCAAAACACCCAAATAGAAACCCAGAAACAGACCATGTGTCCATCATGTTCAAATGAAAACCTCAAACAAATTCAGAACCGCAATAAACCCACAAAATCCCCCATGAGCATGCAATGTCTATTAGTCGAAGCATACATTCATCATACTCGTCATGTATCAGTTATAAAACATAAAGTATATTCAAAATAAAAAAGTAAGTAAAAAGGGGGGTCGAGAAACACTTACTTGTGTGATAAAGGTTGATTAGTGATGAAGATTGAATGATTCGATTGCTTGAGGACGCCGATAGCCCGAAGTTATGGAAATACACTTGAGAGCTTTTGGAAGAGAAGAAGTTGTAAGAGTTATAAAATAAGCAAAATGGTATTTATATAGGCTCATTGGGCCAATCCTGATCATTGATTTGAAGTAGAAATGGTGGATAGGTGACGCGTGTCGGATCAATCGTAGCCGTTGAATTCAGATCAATAGCTCAGATGGGAGCCACATGCTTGGTTGTTCTCGGCCGCTCTAGTTTTGGCGGGCAAGTCAAGGATGGATGACACTTAACACACCGGGGTGACGAAACGAAAAGAGATTTGATGGATGTGACATGCATTTAAGGAAGACCAATACGTACTTCTAAGGATATTTCAAAACCCTATGAGCACCTTTTCGAATGGTGGTGAAAGAAATACAATAATCAGAAAATGGTATTTTTGGTAATATATAGAGCAGCTCGTCCCAATGAGGTGAACTTGGGAAGAGACTGAGGTTGTAAGAAGTTTTCAAGAAGCCACAACCAGAGGATATTGGATCGGTCTTTATCTACTTGCACCACCATCTTTTATAAAGTTCCCAATATCAATTCATAAACTTGTTGATGTCGGGAACTATTGGACATATGTTGATGATGGTTGTTTGAAAGCTATTACCTGAGGAAGGTTCAGATACTTATGGGGGATAAAGTGGAGATTACACAGCCAAAAGTGAAATGGCAAAATGCCCAAGGGCCCAGAAAGGGATGATGTCTGATAGAAAGACCCGACCTCATGGTACAAAGGAGTTCTCCAGAGAACAGAGCGTCTAGAAGATTAATCAAGTTGTGATACTGACCCGACCGCATAAGGATAGATGCTTTAGGATTTCCTAAGAAATTATAAAACCCGACCCGATGAGGTCATTGTCTGAAAACCTGACCTAGTTGAAGAGGGGCAAGACTGATGAATATCATCCACCTCGGTAACTCAACCCGAGAAACGACGATGGGATCACAGACCGACCTGTATTGGGACCATGTGACGTATTGTTGGACAATTATGACTCATAGCATCACTATTTGTACATAACATGGTGTTGTTGTACAAATTAACTATGTGACAAAGGAAATTGCTCTTTTATCATTTGTAATTGGATTACCGGGATATATAAATGATAAAAGTCCATATGATTAGTTCCGGATTAATAAGATATGAGACAATATTAATCCACTAAGGTTTAATCACTAAAATATCCCTAGTCGTAGTATTATCGAGACTGGACATCGATAATGCGGAATAGACTAGTATTGCACTTGTGCGTGTTATGGGAGCATAACAGTATAGTTCTCATATATTTGGGTATTGGATACCCATGCAAGTGTAATAGGAGGTTGTGTTTACCGATGGTACGGAAACAGTTTCGCTCTGGATAGACCCCTCGGAATTCCATTGGTAGTATGACTATGAGTCTATGGAAGTCCGAATCAGGGTAGGTGTATTTGGTCTTAACCTGATACTTACATCGCTAATACTTGCTGCAATCAATATACTTTGGTTTTGGTCGTCCACGGCTTTAACAGGTTCTGTGTACGCCTCTTATTGGTATATTGAGAATTGTAGTGTATTAGGTGTGATGTCAAGATGGAAGTATCACTTCAGTCATATGGAGATGATGGTCACGTAGGATAAAGAACTGGTACTCTTGTATGCTGCAGCTATCGGGATAATATGACTAGGTCATGTTTATCCGATTATAGATACTAATTACCAGAGATCCGATATGTGCTTCGTACGGGGCAGACACAATTCCAGCCTCAGGCCTAGCATGTGACATCCGATATTGGATCACAATACGCAATACTACGTATACTACGCCTGATATAGATTACATATTCCTTTAAGAATATTTCTGGAGAATTGGGTAGGCACGGTACTTTGCTAGAAGCCAATCATGTCTTGTAAATCGGTAAAAACGTAGTACTAGGTATGTACGTGTTCGGATAGTCCGACGACCGGATTTACTGCCAACATATCTGGGGATCTCATGGGTCGCTTCCCGAAGATTCACCGATGACGTATGACTCACACATAATTAATTTGGGATTAATTAAGAGAGAGAAAAATTAATCTATGATTAATTACGGAGATATTTTATCTGGGATAAAATATTATTTAAAGAGAGAGAACGATTAATTTGGAATTAATCGATAAATTAATATATTCGATATATTAAACGAAATTTGATTTCGACGCGAAATTAAAATTGGATTTTAATTCGGGCGAACGAGTTAATTTAGAATTAATTCGCTAGCGACGTGAATAGTAAATTTACTAGGCATACTTATTTAATTAAATTTGATTTAATTACGTCGCAACGGAAAATTCGTTATTTTGGAATTAGCGAACCTGAGCCCGAGAGTGTTTGCGGGCTCACTCGCATTTCAAATCAAGTGGGGCCCACAAGTCACATCAAGCGTCACATCACTAGTCAACTTTATCACTTTAATGTGATGGAAGTTGTTGGTTGATGGTTGAGTGCAAAACACTCTAGTGTGATAGATTGAAAAACATATATCATTTTTTTATTACATTTTGTATATGACTTTTGGTAATTAGATTACAACACACACTACACACATCTTCCTTTCCCCCTCTCCTCTAACTCACGGCCAAGGGCCATTTTCCCTCTCAAATGTTCTTGGCTTGGCCGAGAACAACAAGAAGCAAAAGGGAAGATTTGTGGCAAATTTTCCAAAGATGCTAGCACATCCAATGGGTCAAACAAAGGTGATAGGGAAACCCATTCATGAGCATGGAATCACCATTTACAAAGATTGGAGCTTGGAGCACACACATGGAGGGTTGACCAAAACAACTTGGAGCACAAATAGGGCTTGGCCGAGAGCTTCAATGGAGGAGCAAAAGTTTTGTGTTCAACGCATCGCAAATCCGATCAAAGTGAGTATTTCCGCAACTTAACTTTGTTGTATTCACATGTTTTCATAGCTTAATTGATCTTGGGAACACTTAGAAAACCCAACACGTATGTCCTAAATAAAAAGATGTGCTTCCAGAAAGCTAATAATGGTTGGAGGAAAGCAGCGGTTCACAGTGGTTGTAGTGGCAAGACAGAGCCTCTATAGGTCGGTGTAGTGGCAGGACAGAGCCTGCATAAGCTGATGCAGTGGCAAGACAGAGCCTGCATAAGTTGATGCAGTGGCAGGACAGAGCCTCCATAGGTCGGTGCAGTAGAAAATGAATAAACGAATCTGATTGGCTAGATTGAGGGTGGTTGAGGATGACAAAGATTGTAATGATGATCTAGTGACATCAGCTGATGTTAGAATCGGTGGAATAATGGATTTGAGAGCCTATATAAAGAGGTTGAAATCACAAATTTAAGGGTTAACAAATTTCGCATCTCACAACTTGTAAAAGCAAAAAGTTTGAAAACTAGAGATAAAGAAAGATAGCTTGTTTAGCTGCTATGTGTGGCTTGCATTGAATATATCCTTGGAACATGACAGAGTGTATATCCTAAAGTTAACACTTTGACTTTCATAAACCAATAAAATCACTATCAAGCACAAAGTTCTAGCTCTGTTCTTTAAAGACTTTTCCATGCCTTCCGTAGAGTTCATTCGTGAATAAATTGGATTCAATAATAAAGAGATACTACCATCACTGTCATGGAAAAATTACGGTATTAACACATCAATTATACAACGAATTAATAATATTTTACTAAACGTGATAAAATAATAATAAAATTTAAATAAATGATATTTATATTAATACAACCCCAAATATTAAATAATTATTAGTTAAAGATATCATAACATATCACTACATTTTTACTTTTTTATGTTTTTATTAAATTTATTTATAATGATGAGCAATTGTTATAAGAAATTTACTTATCCCTCTCTCCTGACATCACCTCCCCTGTCCCCCTCCCAAAATGATAAAAATCTCCACAACCCTAAAAATAATTACCCTTTACCCCAAATATATATTAATTTACAAATAATATATATATTTATTTATTTATTTATTTATTTCATTTTATTAATTAAATTTTTTAATTTTATATTTTTATTAAATTTTTTTATTCTTTTTATATATATTCTTTTTTTTGTTTAATAAATATTACAAATTTCTTATTTATTGTTATTTATTTTGTGTTCATTTAAATTTTTGATTCTTTATTAATCGATTTAACACTACTTATCTATTATACATAAGTAGTGTTAAATAAATTAAAAAAGAATAACAAAAGTTAAATGAATATTGAACACAAAATAAATAATAATAAATACGAAATTTGTAATATTTATTAAATAAATTAAAAATAATATATATATATATATATAACGAGTAAAAATATATATAATTTTAACAAAAAAATGATTTATAAAATAAATATATTTAATTAATAAAATAACAAAATAATTTGGGTGCCGGCATATAGGACTTGGCAAATGTCGAAAAAGACCTTGAAATTAAATGATAGGCTATAATGTCACGGCTCCAAACAGTGGCGAAACCATGGTTGGTGGGGTTTATGATTTAACGTTCAGATCTTGAATTAGAATTTAGGGACTATATTTTTTATAAGAGTTTGGGATAGACGGGAGTTTTGTTTAAGGTCGGAATGAATGATTTGACGGCGGGATTTTCGATACTAAAAAGAACAAAATGTTCGAAAAAGACAAACAATGATGTATTAGGGGTGGCAAAACGAATTAATAAATCGATTTTGTATCAAATCCTAAACGAATCAAATCAAAATGTGATGGATTCGTATTCGATTCGCCTATGAATATATATATATACAGCATGTTATGATTGTACTTCTGTTGAATATTTATTTGGTGGAGTAAATTAATTCATCATTTGATCTCAATGGATCGCTTTGCAATCTTCATTGTTCTTCTTGCTATAGCGTCTGCCGTCTTTGTAATCTTATCAATAGCGTATGCCGAAAGGGACGATATTATTTCCTGTCTTATCGGTGACGCTTGGAGTAGTAGCCATTATGGGTTTGATTTTTTATTGTGCGAGGAGAAAGCACAAAAGCATAGGTAAAAGTTTCTTATATTATGATAAATTTTCAAAGGTGAATATTATTTATATATATAAATATCTTGTTTCTCTTTTGTTCACCGTACAGGGGAAGATCTGATGCTATTTGATTTGGATACGAACATAAAAGCTGATAACGTTAATACTCGTAACAACAAGAGCAAGAAGGAAGTTGATCAATTGCCCTTGTTCAGTTTTGCTAGTGTTTCCACTGCAACAAATAATTTCTCACCAGAAAATAAGCTTGGAGAAGGTGGATTTGGACCTGTTTATATGGTGATTAAAAGATTTTATTTTCTTGGCAATTAGCATGACGTAAATAATTAACAATTTTAACAACTTAATTAAAACCATTAATTTCAGGGAGTGCTACAGAAAGGAGATGAGATAGCTGTGAAGAGGCTTTCAAGAGGATCTGGACAAGGATTGCAAGAATTAAAAAATGAGGCACTGGTTATAGCAAAAGTTCAGCACAAGAATCTTGTTAGACTTTTGGGCTGTTGCCTTGAAAAAGATGAGAAGATACTCATCTATGAATACATGTCTAATAAAAGTTTGGACTTCTTCCTCTTGGTTTGTCTCTATCTTAAGTTTACTATATTAAAGTTGGGATCTTGTCACTTAAATTTACGACTTAAAAGAAAATTAAATTCCTGATCGTTACTTACTTTTTATTTTATATTGACTTCAATTTTATTTGTTGCAAATTAGATCCAATCAAACGCATGTTACTGGATTTGGGAACACGTGCTCGGATTATTGAAGGAATAGCTCAAGGACTTCTTTATCTTCATCAATATTCTCGAGTTCGAATTATTCATAGGGATTTGAAAGCTAGTAATATCTTATTGGATAACGATATGTATCCCAAAATATCCGATTTTGGAATGGCAAGAATAATTTCAGGAGAGAATGAGTTACAAGCAAATACTAGTAGGATCGTTGGGACTTAGTAAGTAGATAATATCTTATTTAATAAAGTTACCTTATATAAGTTATGCATGAATTACTGATTATCATGCATTAATTGTTAAATTGTAGCGGTTATATGTCACCAGAATACGCACTCGAAGGAGTATTCTCAATTAAATCTGATGTTTTTAGTTTTGGAGTATTGTTGCTTGAGATTTTAAGTGGCAAGAAAAACACTGGATTTTATCGGGCCGACTCTCTCCATCTGCTTGGTTATGTAAGTATCAAAAAGCCTTGAGACTCATTCATATTATGTTATATAGGTGTAAATATTCCCTCTCCATCCAGTTTGGACGAAATTAATCATTTTAATTAATTTTTTGATCTGGGTTTGTTAATTAAGGCATGGGATTTGTGGACAAGAAACATGGCATTAGAGTTGATTGATCCAGTAATATTAGAAGATGCATCCTCCAAGCACATGCTTATAAGATATGTGAACATAGCACTCCTTTGTGTACAAGAAAGTGCTGATGATAGACCCACCATGTCTGATGTTGTATCCATGCTTACAAATGAAGCTGCAACTTTACTTCCTCCGAACCAAACTGCTTTTTCAAATGCGAGAAATAAAGTGAGTTCAACATCATCCATCGGAAAGCCAGAAGATTGTTCAATCAACCTAGTAACGGTTTCACTTTTAGAAGCCCGCTAATTTTTCTTATGTTTTTCAAAACTCAAATGGATACATCACTGAGCATAATTTTGAGATCAAATGTATACTTAATCTTTGATTCTGTTTGTGTTGGAAATTGGAATATGAATCAGTTGGTAAAAACTACCCTCTAATATTTTTATATATTTATAAAATAAACTATATAAATTACTTTTGTTTCAATCGTTTATACAAAATTCTATTTCGAATTCACACTATTGTTATTTTTTATATTTTCTTTTCAATATCAATTAGAGCCTAAATGCACCGAAAATCTTCTAAAATAACTATAGAGAATAACTTCAAAACTTAAAATTAAAATCATATGAAACAGTATGATGAAATTATATAACAGATTTAAGAAATCTTCTTTATAACATTTGATTTGTTACTTTGCTCCAAAAATGACTATAACTTTTCAAGTCTCCTTTTTTAAAACACACAATTTTATACTCAAAATCTTAGTCTTTGATTCACATATAATGCAGTGGTTAATATTAATGCTAAAATGGAATCCTTTTAAAATAAAAACTCAATAAATATGAACATTAACTAACCTTCTTATCTCTCTTATTTTTTCTCTTTAATATTTAATACAATTTTCTTCTCTCCCTCCTCACCGCAGTCTAGGCAAATAGATTTTATTTGCAACATATTTTCACTTCTCTAAATAACAACAATCTGCATTCCTAGTTTTAATTTGATTGAATCAAAACAATATTTTCAATTATGAAAATGTTTCTAAGCAACTCATATGTCGGAGGATTTGAAGGAAATTTCAATGAAATATTAATTCCACTACATAAGACATATAGTTTTTGTATGCCCCCAAGGGGTGTGGCTTGGTGGTGAAGGGTCCAGAATCTCACCTTGAGGTTCTGGGTTCGAATCCAGGGGGTGCAACTTCTTGTAAGAGTATGGGGCAGCCGGGGTTTAACCTGCGCCGCGGCCCAGAATGGGTGGTTTGGTGGCGGGGTTTCCAACGATTTCAAAAAAAAAAAATAAAAAAAAAAAAATATATATATATAGTTTTTGTATAAGGGTAATGTAGTAAAGGTAAAATTATTGTTATAATTAATTAAAACCCACTAATTCAAGCAACAAACCCTCCATTAGACAATTGATTTGTTATGAATTAGGAGATACAATAGGAAGAAACGAGATGGTGGAGAAGCTAAGGTACTTGTGTGGAGAGAGGAGAGTAAAAAAAATAGTTTTAAATATTAGAGGGGGAAAATGGGAGAGATAAGTTGTTGGACAATTATGACCCATAGCATCACTATTTATAAAAGATATTGTGTTTTTTGTACAAATTAACTGTGTGACAAATGAAATTGCTATTTTATCATTTTGTGATTAGATTACTTGGATATATATAAATGATAAAAGTCCTTATGATTAGTTCTGGATTAATAAGATATGAGACAGTATTAATCCACGAACGGTTTAATCATTAAATATCCATATTCGTAGTATTATCGAGACTGGACATCGATAATGCGGAATAGACTAGTATTACATTTGTGCGCGTTATGGAAGCTTAACGTCATAGTTCTCATATATTTAAGTATTGGATACTTATGCAAGTGTGATAAGAGGTTCTGTTAGCTGTTGGACCGGGAACAGCTTCGCTCTGAATAGACCCCTCGGAATCTCATTGGTAGTATGACTATGTGTCTATGGAAATTCGAATCAGGGTAGGTGTATGTGGTCTTAACCTGAGACTTGCATCGCTAATACTTGCGACAATCAGTATACTTTGGTTTTGGTCGTCCGGAGCTTTAACAGGTTCTGTGTACACCTCTTGTGGGTATACTGAGATTCGTAGTGTATTGAGTGTGATGTCAAGATGAGAGTATCACTTCAGTCATATGGAGATGATGATCACGCAGATATACAGAACTAGTACTCTTAAATGCTGCAGCTATCGGGATAGTATGACTAGGTCATGATTATCCGATTACAGAGACTAGTTGCTAGTGATCCGATATATGCTTCGTACGGGGCAGACATAATTCCAGCTCTATGCCTAGCATGTGACATCTGTTGGTTTCTATGATTAGTCCCAAGATCATAATGAACAATGAAACATGAATGAATAACGAAGAAATATGGTGGAATCATACTAACAACGATCGGTTTAGGATGTGTTGATGAACAAAATATTTCCTCCTCCAAGTGTCTAAGATTCGGCCAAGGCAAAGGTGGAAGCTCCAAGCTTTGTTTTGTCTTTCCAAGCTCTTAAATAGGTTTCCCTATCACCTCTTGATTATCCTTGAAGAGTGCTAGCCCTTAGTGAATTTTTGCAACAAAAACTTCACACTTTTTCTTCATAAATTTAGCAAGAAAAATGAAGAAAATGGAGAGAGCAGAAACTGTCACAGTTTCGGTAATGGGAGAGAGAGGAGAAGATGAAGATATGATTTCTAAAAACAATAATAATTGTTTAAAAAATAATTGTAAATGATATACCAAACCTTGGTTGGTATAAGTCTTTCACCTTACTTTGACTTGGAGTGTTTTACACACTTTAACCAACTCACCTAAACTCATCAAGCTAAAGTGAATTAGTTGACTAGTGATGTGATGGTTGATGTGACATGTGGGCCCCACTCGATTCCGAATGTGAGTGGGCCCGTAAACACTCCCGGGCTCGGGTTCGCTAATTCCGAATTAACGAACTTCCGTCGCGACGTAATTTAAATCGAATTTAATTAAATAATTATGTCTAGCAAAATTACTATTCACGTCGCTAACGAACTAATTCTAAATTAACTCGTTTGCCCGAATTAAAATCTAATTTTAATTCTGCGTCGAAATCTAATCCGAATAATATATCAAATATATTATTTTAATGATTAATTCCAAATTAATCTTTCTCTCTCTTCAAATAGTACTTTATCCAAGATAAAGTCTCTCCGCAATTAATCCCAGATTAATTTAGCTTGAATCATACGTCATTGGTGAATCTTCGGGAAGCGACCCAAGAGATCCCTGGATATGTTGGCAGTAAATACGGTCGTCGGACTATCCGAACACGTACGTACCTCGTACTATGTTTTTACTGATTTATGAGACAAGGTTGGCTTCTAGCAAAGCGCCATGCCTACCCAATTCTCTAGAAATATTCTTACTGGAATATATGATCTTTATCAGGCGTAGTATACCGTAGTATTGTGTATTTCGATCCAGTATCGGATGTCATGTGCGAGGCCTGGGGCTGGAATAGTGTCTGCCCCGTACGAAGCACATATCGGATATCAAGCAACTAGTCTCTTTGAATCGGATAATCATGACTTTGTCATATTATCCCGATGGTTGCAACACTATAGAGAACCAGTTCTGAATCCCTGCGTGATCATCATCTCCATATGTCTGAAGTGATACTTCCGTCTTGACATCACATCCAATACGCTACGATTCTCAATAAACCCAGAAGAGGCGTACACAGAACCTGTTAAAGTCCTGGACGACCAAAACCAAAGTTTACCGATTATCGCAAGTATTAGCGATGCAAGTCTCAGGTTAAGACCAAATACACCTACCCTGAAGCGGACTCCCATAGACACATATACATACTACCAATGGGATTTCACGGGGTCTATCCAGAGCGAAACTATTTTCCGTACCATCGGTAAAACACAACCTCTTATCGCACTTGCATAAATATCATATACTTAAATATATGAGAACTATGTCGTTGTGCCCTCACAACACGCACAAGTGCAATACTAGTCTATTCCGCATTATCGATGTCCAATCTCGATAATACTACGACTAGAGATATTTAATGATTAAACCTTTATAGATTGATACTGTCTCATATCATCTCAATCCGTAACTAATCATATGGACTTTTACCATTTATATATGAAAGTAAATAAATTACAAAACGGTAAAAGGAAATTTCATTACTACATAGTTAATTTTGTACAAAAACACAATGTATTTTACAAAAAGTGACGCTATGGGTCATAACTGTCCAACAATCTCCCACTTGGCCTATAGCCATCACTCAAGCATTTAATACCTGAACTATGTACATGTCGCTCAAACTTTGGCTGAGGAATAGCTTTCGTCAGCGGATCTGCCATGTTGTCATCTAATGCGACCTTCTCGACCTTCTCATCGCCACGAGGTATGATCTCACGAATCAGATGGAAACGTCGAAGAACATGCTTGGATCGTTGATGAGACTGCGGTTCCTTAGCCTGCGCTATAGCTCCGTTATTGTCACAATACAATGGAACGGGCTCAGCTGCTAACGGAACTACTCCTAATCCAATTAGGAATTTTCGGATCCAAACTGCTTCCTTTGCTGCTTCAGCTGCAGCAATGTACTCCGCTTCTGTTGTTGAATCGGCAACAGTCTCTTGCTTTGAAGATTTCCAGCTCACTGCTCAGTTATTCAAACAAAATATGTACCCGGATTGCGACTTGCAGTCGTCTTTATCGGTTTGGAAACTTGCATCGGTATACCCAGTTACCTCAAGTTTTTCATCTCCATAGATTAAGAAAGCATCCTTAGTTCTTCTAAGATACTTTAGGATATTCTTAACCGCCATCCAGTGACCTTCACCTGGATCGGCCTGATAGCGACTACACATGCTCAAAGCATATGAGACATCAGGTCGCGTACATATCATGGCATACATGATCGATTCGACTGCCGAGGTGAACGGTATCCGACTCATGTTGTCTCTCTCATCTTGAGTTTTAGGACACATGTCCTTAGATAGATAGACGCCATGTGACATTGGCAACAGTCCCCTCTTGGACTAATCCATGTTGAATCTCTTCAACACTTTGTCAATGTACGTGCTCTGGGAGAGTCCAAGCAGCTTTCTAGATCTATCCCGCTAGATCTTTATTCCCAGAATAAAGGCTATTTCTCCCAGATCTTTCATGGAGAATTTCAATGAAAGCCAAGCTTTCACCGACGTTAGCATGGGAATGTCATTGTCTATAACCAACACATCGTCAACATAAAGGACAATAAAAGTCAGTACTCTCCCACTAACCTTCTTGTATACACAAGGATCATCTTAATTTTGAATGAAATCATATTCTTTTATGATCTCATCAAAACGTTGGTTCCATGACCGCGATGTTTGCTTCAGACCATAAATGGACCGATTTAACTTACAAACCTTGTTTGCAAGTCTGGGCGCGATAAAACTGTCAGGTTGTTGCATATAAACATCCTCCGAAAGGTTTCCGTTAAGGAAAGCGGTTTTCACGTCCATCTGTCATATCTCGTAATCGAAATATGCAGTAATAGCAAGCATTATCCGAATGGATTTAATCATGGCAACGGGTGAGAAAGTTTCATCGTAATCGACACCATATCGTTGACGATACCCCTTCGGTATAAACCTAGCTTTGTACATTTGTATGTTGCCATCCATGTCGGTCTTCTTCTTGAAGACCCATTTGCAACCAATAGGCTTTACGCCTTCTGGTGCATCAACCAGTGTCCAAACATGGTTGGTGTACATGGAATCCATTTCGGACTTCATGGCTTCTTGCCATAAAGCGGAATTGATATCTTGTATCGCTTCCTCATACGTAGCTGGTTCGTTATCCTCAATAAGATAAATATCTGCATGAGGTGAGATCAGAAACTCATACCTCTCAGGTTGTTTCCTGACTCTCTCCGACCTACGTGGTCCTTGTGTAATAGAAGATTGTGGTACAGTCTCATCCCGGATGGACTGTTCATGTTCCGTTGAGGATTCTATGTCAGGAACAGTATCACTATGATTTTCATCGAGTTCTACTTTCCTCCCACTAAAACCTGCATTTAGGAATTCCTTCTCAAGGAAAACCGCATGTAGAGCAACAAATACTTTGTTCTCTCGTGGGTGATAGAAGTAATATCCTTTGGTTTCCCTAGGATATCCTACGAATAGGCATTTATCCGATTTGGGCTCGAGTTTGGTACCTTCCAAACGTTTGACGTATGCCCAGCATCCCCAAATCTTCAGGAATGAGAAACCCGGTTTTTTTCCTGTCCATATCTCATATGGTGTCTATTGTACAGACTTTGACGAAACCTTATTCAAAATAAGAATTGCACTGTTCAATGAATATCCCCAGAAGGAAACAGGTAGCTCAGTGCGACTCATCATAGACCTAACCATGTCCAACAAAGTTTGATTTCTCCGTTCGGACACACCGTTTAATTACGGTGTTCCAGGAGGAGTCCACTGTGAAAGAATACCATATTCTTTCAAGTAATCTAGAAACTCATTGCTCAAGTATTCGCCACCACGGTCCGACCGTAATGTCTTTATACTCTTCCCGGTCTGTTTTTCAACTTCGTGTCGAAACTCTTTGAATTTCTCAAAAGTTTCCGACTTGTGTCTCATTAGATACACATAACCATAACGTGATGCATCATCCGTAAAGGTTACGAAGTATTCGTATCCACCTCTAGCCTGGCTAGACATGGGCCCACAAACGTCACTATGAACGAGGGCTAACAGTTCAGTGGCGCGTTCACCTTTACCAATAAAATGTGATTTAGGCATTTTGCCTAATAAGCAAGATTCGCAGACGTCATATGAATTTGGATCAAATCCGTCCAAGTACCTACTCTTCGAAAGTGTGGATATGCGAGTCTTGTTTATGTGTCCTAGACGACAGTGCCACATATAAGTTTCATCTTTGTTACTCATTTTGAGCCTTTTATTTGTTTTTTATATGTTGGAGATTGACCGGCGTAAACACACACGTATAACGCAAGCGTACGTATCGTTCAAGTAGTATAAAAAATATCGATCCCACGAGGACTTAATACCTAAGCTATTAATTTTATGAGGTCAAATGATTACTAATATCTAACAGGTTGTTTAATTGATTTGAAATAGCGACGATTCTAAATTTAAAGACAAGTAAATAAAATTATTCGAAAGTAAGTTTTAAGAAAATTCAATATTAAAAACTATCTAGGGTTGTGAATCTTTTCAATATTATTTAAAGATGAAGTGGTTGTCCTATAGTTGGGTAATATATTGATTTATTAACCTAGAACACTAAATTAAGTGAAAGCCTATTCCGATGGTCAATTACAAATACCTAGTATAATCCAATTGAATCATATGTCTATGTCAACCAAATTACCTAGATTCATTAAGATTAAGTTCCAATTAAGGCTACCTCCGCCCGACAGGTATATTCCTATCCTGTAAGGAAATCTATAAAAGAGTTATATATCCTCAAGGAAGATCGTGGGCTATTGAGTCTAAGGTCTTAAACTTAAAATCCCTATGTCTAGTTCATTTTAAGTTTACCTAATCAATTTTATTAATGGCCAGTTAATAAAAAGCATTAAGATAAGACTCAATAAATAAATTTAAATTACCCAACCTATAATCTAACCCCTTATAAACCGGTTATATTGAAATTCATCACAACCCTAGATAACTAACTTAGTTATGACACATGGCTAGGGCTAGTAAAAACTTAAAAGTAAAAGCCATAAGTAAAAATGGGAAATAGTAAATGCGGTAAAGTAAATACTGAAAAGTAAATAAAATAAAATGCTAAGGTAAAAGGAATTACTTTTACTATTTACTAATTTAGATATCTCCCATAAAATAATATATAAACTTGTGATAGTATTACCAACCAGCCATATAGGCGGTAACCTGATTAATTCAAATTAAGTCCGACCAGCCATAAATGCGGTATGATTTGTCCATGAACCTGCCATATAGGCGGTAAGAAAATTTAATTATCAACCAGCCATATAGGCGGTATCCTGGATTAGTCAGATTTAAACCAATTTAATAACCAACCGACCAATATGGCGGTATCCGTATTAAGTCAAATTTTAAATAGTAAATATATTATATTTAAGGGAGATTAATCTAAATAGTAACAGTAAAAAGAATTACCTTTCACCTTAGCAAGGAGAAGTTACCTCATCATGGTTGAATAGTAAAACTGAAACAGTAAAAACAAGATAAATTACTATTACTATTACAGAAAGTAATTACTATTACAAAATGTAATTAATTACAAAACTTAAATTAAAAGAGATTAGAGAGAGAAACTCCCGATTTTACATCAAAGAAAATGAGAGAGAATGTGCAACTAAAACTGAAATGGCGCCTCCTTTTATAGGCAAATTTTGGTCTAGCGTCGCGACGCTGAAAATGCACTAGCGTCGCGACGCTGGCTACAGTTTCTGGAGTCCACGCGTACGTTGACCACGCGGCTGTCGCGGCAGCATAATTGAGACACGTGTCATGCTCTGGTTGACTGGCGATGCGGTCCAATGAAATCCTGCCACATGTCAGCTTGTGATTGGGTGCAAATTCGGTTCAATAGAATGGTGACACGTGGCGTGCTCTGATTCATTGATTATTCGGTCCAATAGAAAGGCGACACGTGGCACGCGGTTTGGGTGGTCCAATGAGGTGATGACACGTGGCATAAGGCGCATGTTAGCAATGGCGGCGCACGTTAGCAAGATCCGGCGCACGTTAGCAAGTCCAACCTATCAGATTTTGACATGTGGCTGACGGCGCATGTTAGCACATTCGGCGCATCCTGGGCGTCGCGCCGCGCATGGCTTCAGCGTCGCGAGCGCTGAAAAGACGAAAATAACCCTGATGACGCATTTTTGTCCGTGTTTTTGTCCTAAATTGCCTCAAGTGCTTTCCAAACTTTATTTATCTGTAAAATACAACAAAACACATCAAAACGTTCATAAAACTGAGAAACAATACAAAACATTAGGCTAAATGAGTGGGAATAGTGATATGAATACCACTCATCACACCCCCAAACCTAACATTTTGCTAGTCCTCGAGCAAAACATAGAATAAAATAAAATTAACTAAGCCACTTTCGTAGGGATCACGATTGCATTTAGCATATGCAACAAGCCTTTAAACCCCTAGGTGTCCCTAGTGGACGAGTTGTAGTCTCGTGAGGGCTTACAGCAACGATGCCCACAAACGTTTTTACAAAAGTAAAAAGTTAGTTAAAACTAATGCACACAAAAGCAAAAAGACAAGAGAAAAGAGAATAAGAAGTTAGTGACTAATCAGGTGAAACTTCTACTACAAGTTACTAGTTGTTTTGTTTCTTTCTAAATTACCGAATAAGTAGATTCTCCGATTATTTTTATCATTCTCCATATACACAGCCAACAAAATATTAATCAACTCATTTTTGCCCACAATAGTCATAAGTGCAGTTGATAGAGAATAATATTTTTGTCCTAAAGTTCTATCAGATTTCACACCTTTTTGCAGCAATGGAATAAATTTTTCTGATTTTTCTGATTTTTTCTTTGCTTTTCTGAATTTTGACTTTTTATTTATATACAATACCTTCCGTCTATGTAGCGAGCTTTGGGTCGGTGGCTCCCAAACCAGTTGGCTTTAGGGCACCAGGTGTTAAGACACCTCTACGGACTTAATTACCCAGACTTCAGATATAAATATATTTTTGCAGCATCTTCGATCCATGTAGCGAGCTTTGGGTCAGTGACTCCCAAACCAGTTGGTTTTAGGGCACTAGGTGTTAAAACACCCTTACAGACTTAATAACCCGGATCTTAGATACTTTATTTTATTCATCAGATTTTTTTTTTTTTTTTTTTACGCCATCGCTTTTTGAGATGCTTCCTCCAATTAAACTAGAGCACTGAATATTACAAACTTTTCAATTACAGCTCATGTCCGTATGTTACTATGCATATTGATAATACCTGCCAACTGAGCATATGAAGGTCCATTTTAGTCAGTGTTAAGGAGAATTTACAAATTAAATAATTTAAAATGAAATAAACAAAAATTAACTTGTTTCGAAAATAGGCTTGAGATACGTCTCAGAAGTGGAAACTCCTTACTCGGCTATCTTTTACCAATTTCACCTTTTTAGTCAAAACACAAAAACGCAAAATATTTTTTTGTAATTTTTGAAAATTTTTCAATTTTTTTGTATTTTTCGAAAAATTATGGACTAAATATAAAAATTATACACAAACTAAAAACAAGGTACTGATCAACTAATTCCCTACTAATTCCCTCCCCCAAACTTAAATGAGACATTGTCCCCAATGTCTTAAACAGTAAAAGGAGAGTTACGAAGGTCGTACCTGGTTAGCTGAAATCTACAGGAAATTAAAGGTTAAGATCCAGATTAATCCTACGCCTCTTACCACGATCGTCCTCAGACCAATTTATCTTTGAAAGGATTGGGTCAACTCGCGGTCATAGGCTATGAGTTGGTCTATTAGATCCGGAGCAGTTCTGGCAGTAAAGATGAGTTCTTTTAAAGGTTTGGACACGAACCATTTCTCCGAGCATCATCAAGAAACACACAAAGAAAATCATAAAATCCATCAACGTTGAGCAGTCCAATTGGTTTCTGGTGTATGTTCAGGTTCGCCCAAGATAACACAATAAAAATTTCCTCCAATGTACCCAAGCCACCTGACAAAGCAATAAAAGCATCAGCACGGTTAATCATTTCCACTAGTCGTTCAGACATACCTGACACAATCAGTCCTCTCCGTTTGATGGTTCAATAAGATTTGCCTCTGCCAATGGTTTTGGATGATTCCCAAAACATGACTTCCTCCTTCCTGTACAGCCTTTGAAACGATCCCCATAAGTCCAAGATTTCATCCGCCATATATTAAGTGCATATTCCTTGCTGCTAAGACTCGACCCAATTTCTGTGCTGCTTCTATGTATTGTGGCTTAGTACCAACACTACTACCGCAGAACACACAGATGTTTTCAACTCGTCTTCTTGAAGTGGCTTCCATTTTTTTTATGTATTTCTTTCTCAACTCTGGATGCCTTCAAAAGTACAATGACGAGCTGAATTTATAGTACCTGAAAAGGGTGAGTAAAAATAGCACAGGTATCTTCCAGAGGACGATTAGTAGCGAAATAATATCGTGATTAGTCAAAAAGGTCTTGATCCTGTCGGAGAAAATAAAAGAAAACAACAAAACAAATTACAATTATTAGGAAAAGACAAAGAGATATAATATTTACAAGAAAAGTAGCAGCTTGGTTGACGTCTATGCGTCAGGGACAAGCTTCCCATCCAATTTTCTTATAAATTGGCAAACAGGGTCTTTTTGAGTCAGATTCCCGAGACTTAACTGTTGTCTTTCTTTTTGAAATTGTGTATGTAATTTGCGAATGGCTATATGAACGTATCCACTGGATGCGTCTCAAGAGTTGAAGATATTTCATCTACAGACTCCTTACTCAAGCCATCCCTAATGAATTTAATTTTATCTTCGCGATTTTCAGACACCATTCCTAAAGAACGACAACGAGTGTTGCAATTCCATCGTGCACATTTGTAACAAACACCCATTTGCTTAGCTCTACGTTTCTTTGCATAGGTGCTTCTTCCAAAACCAGGCAGATGTGAAATAAAAGAGTCAGAAGACTCACCTGCCAATCGGACCCGTGCTTCAATTACCAACGAATATCATTAGTAGGAACACCGTGAATTGTTAGTAACCTCATCTGTTCCAAGCGAGCTTTGTAGACTTTCATCAGAGATTTTTGAGGGAGAGAAGGAAATTGCTTGTGAAGATTTGCGAGAGCTTCTTCCATCTTGAAATGACTTAATCTGCAAAAACTAAACACACAAATTAAATCACACCACCAAATCATAATATATACATAAATTGCATGGGTGCCTCCCTGCGAGCGCTAAGTTTAGAGTCGTCAGCTAGACTTGACTTCTTGAACGTTAAGCTGGATCTGAAAGTGTGACACTTTCTTTTTGTCGCTCAAATGATTCTCCCCAGTAGTGTTGACACGCTGACTGTTAACCTTGAATGTGTTGTTGGTATTGGGATCCAGTAACTCAACAGCTCCATAAGGTAAAACCTGAGTGATCACAAATGGTCCTGACCACCTAGATTTCAACTTTCCAGGAAAAAGTTTCAACCTCGAATTGAACAACAACACCTGCTGCCTTGGTTCTAACTTTCTGTGAACTATTTTTCGGTCATGCCATTTCTTGGTCTTTTCCTTGTACAATTTGGCATTCTCATAAGCCTGTAGGCGAAATTCCTCCAATTCGTTGAGTTGGTGAAGTCTTTTCTCTCCTGCAGCTTGTGAATCAAAATTCAACTTCTTCAGTGCCCAGTACGCCTTGTGCTCAAGCTCAACTGGCAGATGGCACGCTTTCCCAAACACCAATTGATATGGAGACATACCAATGGGTGTCTTGTAAGCTGTCCTGTAGGCCCATAATGCATCATCTAGTTTTGTTGACCAGTCCCTCCTTGTTGATCCAACGGTTCTTTCTAGGATTCTTTTGATTTCCCTGTTTGAAACCTCAACCTGTCCATTTGACTGTGGATGGTAAGCTGTGGCAACCTTGTGAGTAACTCCGTATTTGGATAGGAGTGCATCGAAATATCTATTGCAGAAATGTGAGCCACCATCGCTGATGATTGCACGAGGTTTTCCGAATCGCGTGAAAATGTTCTTTTTAAGGAATTTGATCACCACTTTTGAATCATTGGATGGCAGTGCAATTGCTTCGACCCATTTGGAGACGTAGTCACAGCAACCAGGATGTAAAGGTTTTCGAATGGATGGACCAAGGGTCCCATGAAATCAATACCCCACACATCGAATATTTCCACTTATAGAATGTTTGCAACGGTCCTTCATTTCTTCCTCGAAATATTCCCTTTCTCTGGCACCTGTCACATTGAAAGCAAAAAGATAAGCATCTTTAAAAAGAGTGGGCCAGAACAAACCTGATTGAAGAACTTTTGCTGCAGTTTTATTTCCGCTGAAGTGTCCGCCATATGGTGATGAATGACAGTGCTGCAAAACACTGTTGATTCCTCATGTGGAACACATCGTCTCAATAATTGATCAGCACATCGTTTTGAACAGGTACGGTTCATCCCAGACATAGTGATTGATTTCTTTGAAGAACTTTTCCGTTGCTGAGTTGTCCATTCAACGGCCATTTTCCGACACAATGTAGTTGACATAGTCAGCATACCAAGGGACTTCCTGTTGTTTCATGGCAAACAGCTGTTCATCTGGAAAAGTTTCTTTGATTGACAGATCTTTGTCAGATGTTCTCCATTCTCGAGCCTCGATAGATGATCTGCCACCTGATTCTCTGTTCCTTTCCTGTCTCTGATCTCCACATCGAATTCTTGCCAGAAGAAGTATCCAACGGATCAATCTGGGTTTGGCATCATTCTTTGTGATCAGATATTTGATTGCTGAATGATCTGTGTAGACCACCACTTTGGGACCCAGCAGATAGGAGCGGATTTGTCAAAAGCGTACACAACTGCGAGCAACTCCTTTTCAGTGGTTGTGTAGTTGAGTTGAGCTTCATTCAGAGTTCTGCTGGAGTAGTAAATGGTGTGGAAAATCTTTGCTTTGCGTTGTCCTAAAACTGCACTACAGCAAAATCACTAGCATCGCACATCACTTCAAATGGAAGGGTCCAGTCTGGTGCTACAATGATGGGGGGCAGAAATCAGCTTCTGTTTTAAGATCTCAAAAGCTTCCTGGCATTCTTTGGTGAAGTTGAAAGGCACATCCTTCTCCAGAAGATTGCAAAGAGGTTTTGCAATCTTGGAAAAATCTTTGATAAATCTCCTATAAAACCTGCATGTCCGAGAAAGCTCCGAATCCCTTTGACAGATGTTGGTGGAGGTAGTTTTTCAATTGTCTCTATCTTTGCTTTGTCTACCTCAATCCCTTTTGTGAGATCCGGTGTCCAAGAACAATGCCCTCCTGTACCATGAAATGACATTTCTCCCAGTTGAGCACCAAGTTTGTATCTTCGCATCTTTGTAACACCTGTTCAAATTTTGCAAACAATGATCAAAAGAATCTCCAAATACAGAAAAGTCATCCATGAAAACCTCCATACTCTGCTCCAGCATGTCTGAGAATATGGCCATCATGCAACGCTGAAAAGTGGCAGGGGCATTACATAATCCAAATGGCATCCTGCGGAAAGCAAAAGTACCATAGGGACATGTAAATGTGTTTTCTCCTGATCTTCTGGGCGATGGCAATCTGATTGTATCCTGAATATCCGTCAAGAAAGCAATAGAATTCATGTCCTGCCAGTCTGTCTAACATCTGGTCAATGAATGGTAGCGGAAAATGGTCTTTCTCGTGGCTTTGTTCAGCTTCCTGTAATCCATGCATACTCTCCATCCAGTCACCGTTCTTGTTGGAATTAGCTCATTCTTTTCATTGGTAACCACAGTAGTTCCTCCTTTCTTTGGTACACACTGCATAGGACTTACCCAACTACTATCTGAAATTGGGTAAATGATGCCAGCATCCAACCATTTGATTATTTCTTTCTTCACGACTTCCTTCATGATTGGATTAAGTCTCCGTTGATGCTCCACTGTGGGTTTGTACTCATCGTTCATCAGAATCTTGTGCATGCAAAATGATGGACTAATGCCTCGAATGTCTGCTATAGTCCAGCCAATGGCTCTTTTGTGTTCTCGTAATACTCTTAGTAGCTTTTCTTCCTGTTCCAATGTTAGTGAAGAAGAAATAATAACAGGTAATTCAGAAGTGTTTCCAAGAAATGCATACTTGAGATGGCTCGGAAGTAACTTCAGCTCCAGATGGTGTGTTCTTCAATCGAAGGCTTGATTCGATCTTTCTTGGGCAGTTCCAAGCTTTCAACTGGCTGTGTCACTTTGAATCGGAATGGTTTGTCAAGGTAATTGATACATTCCAGGATTTCAGCATCTAGCTCACTGTCAGTCATGTTGGTGATGCAAGCTTCAAGTGTATCTGTGGGATTTGGCTCAGTATTTTGAACGATACTTTCAACAACATCAACTCTGAAACATTCTTCTTCCTTTTCATCGCTCGGGATTTCATGGCTTTGAAAACATTAAAGGTCACTTCTTGGTCCTGCACTTTCATGGTTAGTTCTCCTTTTTGCACATCAATCACAGTTTTACCTGTAGCCAGGAATGGTCTACCAAGAATGATAGGTATTTCTTTGTCTTCTTCCATGTCAAGGATGATGAAATCCGCTGGGAGAATTAGTTTTGTCTACTTTTCCAGCACATCTTCAACAACACCTCTTGGAATGCAAGTGTTCGGTCCGCAAGTTGCAATGAAACTGAGGTAGGCATTGCTTCTCCAATCTGTAGTTTCCTGTAAATAAAAAAGGCATCAAGTTAACACTGGCTCCTAAATCACATAAAGCCTTACCGATGTAATGTTCTCCAATGGTGCATGGAACTGTGAAACTGCCAGGATCTTTCAATTCGGGGAAGTTTCCTCTGAATAATGGCGCTGCATTCTTCCGTTAATGCTACTGTTTCGTAGTCTCCCAATCTACGTTTTCGTGAAAGAATATCTTTCATGAATTTTACATAGCTGGGCATTTCTTCCAAGGCTTCTGCAAATGGAATGTTGATATGCAGCTTTTTAATACCTCCAAGAAACGAGCAAACTGCTTGTCCAGTTTGTTTTCTGAAGTCGCTGAGGAAAAGGTGGAGGTGGAATGATATGATCTTTTTCTTTTTCCTTTGCTTCTTTTTCCTCCATCTGTGGAACTGCATCTTTTGAATTTCCTCAATTGTTGCCTTGATCCCTACATCTTTGTTGATCTCAGTACCGCTTTTCAAAGTAATGGCTTGAATTTTTCTCTTTCCTCGGTTCCTTGGATTTGTTCTGTGTTGCTGGGAGATTTCCTGGTGGTCTGTACTCTGAGCATTGGCCAGTTGGCCGATTTGATTCTCCAGTGTTTTAATAGAAGCCGATTGGCTCTGAATCATAGCATCGTACTTTTTAAACTGAGCCAGCACTTCTGCTATTCCTGGTTCATTTGTCTGCTCCTGGCCTCTGTTTTGTTGCTGAAATCCAGATGGTGAATAGTTCTGTTGGAATCCAGGTGGTGGATTGTTCTTTTGCCCTGAATTGTTACTCCATGAAAAATTAGGATGATTCCTCCACCCTGGTGGTTGTAGGTGTTGGAATATGGATTGTTCCCCTTTCTGTTGAAATTATTGACATAATTCACCGTTTCTTCAATTGGTTTGGTTCCGGTGCTCGTCCATATGGTGAAGTTGTGGATCCAGTGGTAAAAGTCTCCATGAATTTGCATATCTGATCCAGCTTGGTATTGACTGCTGTGTATTGACTCACTTTCATAAATTCCTGCAATTCTTTGGATCATACTCCTTTCTGTTGGCCACAAAGAATTGTTGTTGGCCATTTCTTCAATTAGGTCCCAGGCTTGATCTTCTCCTTTTGCCATCAGGGCTCCTCCAGCAGCACATCGATTGTGGTTCTCATTATTCCAGAAAGTCCATTATAGCAATGAAAGGGGTTGAAGCCATTTTGGAATCTCATGATGAGGACATTTCCGGAGTAAATCTTTGTACCTTTCCCAAGCTTCGTAGAGAGTTTCCGAGTCTTATTGTACAAAGGATGTGATGTCGTTCTCTCAGTTTTCCAGTTCTGGCTAGTGGAAAATACTTTGCAAGAAATTTGGTGGCTAAGGTGTTCCATGTTGTGATGGAACCTACTGGTAGTGAATGTAGCCAAGCTTTAGCTCTGTCCTTCAAGGAGTATGGGAAAACACGCAGTCTAATTGCTTCTTCAGCTTATCGGTTGTAATTGAAAGTGCCGCAAACTTCCAGGAAGTTGCTGATGTGGGTATTAGGGTCTTCAATTGCATTTCCTCCAAACTGAACTGACTGCTGAATCATCTGAATGCATGTTTTGATGTCACCCGCATTTGCTGGTAAATGAGAAGTACAATACAAGAAATGAGTCTGTCAACCACCGGAATGGTTCTGTCTCGAATGGGAATTGGTGGTGCAACATTCAAAGGTTCAGGTTCCATGTTGATTAAAGCTTCTTGGCCTTCTCGTCGTTCCCTTCTCAACTGTCTGATGGTTCTTTCAATTTCCGGGTCAAGCGGTCGAAGTTCAAAGCTTCTGGTTCGTCTCATAAAGTTTCTGAGAACCTGAAACACAAGAAAATAAAAACAATAAGTAAAGAAAATTAGATACAAGTAACGGATCTAACCCATAAACTAATAGTAAAAGATAAATAAGTCCCCGGCAACGGCGCCAAAAACTTGACCGGCGTAAACACACACGTATAACGCAAGCGTACGTATCGTTCAAGTAGTATAAAAAATATCGATCCCACGAGGACTTAATACCTAAGCTATTAATTTTATGGTCAAATGATTACTAATATCTAACAGGTTGTTTAATTGATTTGAAATAGCGACGATTCTAAATTTAAAGACAAGTAAATAAAATTATTCGAAAGTAAGTTTTAAGAAAATTCAATATTAAAAACTATCTAGGGTTGTGAATCTTTTCAATATTATTTAAAGATGAAGTGGTTGTCCTATAGTTGGGTAATATATTGATTTATTAACCTAGAACACTAAATTAAGTGAAAGCCTCTTCGATGGTCAATTACAATACCTAGTATAATCCTGATGACGAAAATAACCCTGATGACGCATTTTTGTCCGTTTTTGTCCTAAATTGCCTCAAGTGCTTTCCAAACTTTATTTATCTGTAAAATAACAACAAAACACATCAAAACGTTCATAAAACTCGAGAAAAACAATACAAAAACATTAGGCTAAATGAGTGGGAAATAGTGATTATGAATACCACTCATCAGAGATAGATTTATATTCAAAATATAAAGACCATTATTTGCAACAGCAGTGCAAATTTCTACATCATTTTATATAAGTAACACCCAGTGTTCAGAAATACAAAAGTATACCCACATTGGGTTAACATAGATACAGAAATAATATTCCTAGTCAAACTAGGTACATAATAACAGTCATTAAGTTCAAGTACATGCCCCGAGGGTAGTTCTAAAACAAAAGTGCCAACGGCCAAAACGGTGACTGGTGCCCCATTTCCGACGTGTAGATCAATCTCCCATGAGGCCAGTCTCCTGCTAATCCGTAGATCATGCACATCAGTAAATATATGAGTACCACAACCAGAATCAAAAATCCAATTTTTAAAAAAGAAGTATCATGTTTATTTCAATAACAAACATACCTGAAGTCGGTGCCTTGCCCGCTTTAATCTCCTTCTGGAGTGCCTTGTACTCGTGGCAGTCACGCTTCCAGTGACCCCGCTTGCCGCACTGGAGGCAAACATCCTGAGATTTGTCCTTAGGCTACCTAGAAGCCTTTGACGATTTGGTCTTGCCCTTTCTTTTATGCTTCTTCTTCTTCACACCTCCAGTCGCCTTGGGCCCAGCCCTCGGTGCCTGAGATGTCGAAGCAAAGTGCGTCTCGCGCTTGTTGCCCTTAAGCATCTCCCTTTCAACTTTCTTGAGAATTGACAACAACTCTCCAAGAGTATCATCAGTGTTCATCATGTTATAGCTTATGATGAACTGTTTCCAAGTATCGGGGAGAGATTGCAATATCATATCTATGGTAATCTCAGCCTCTAAGACTATCTCCATCTTAGCCAGCTCATCTATGTCAGCAATCATCTGTACCACATGGGATTCAACAGATATGCCTTCTGAAAAATGTGACGGAAATAGCTTCTTCACTAACTCATTATCTCTGCGACCTTCGGTTAGATCGGTTGAAGATCGTGCAACCTCGCCAACATGTTATAGGGATCCAAGTCCCTGTTCTGTCGACGGAAATGCTGAGTCATGGCAGCAAGCATAATTGACTGAGCAGTTTCACAATCATCGCTGTGAGTCTTCCAAAGCTCCAGCTCAAGTAGCTCATCAGGTTTGGGCTTAGGCCCAAGAGGTCTCTTTATAGTATATAGCAGCCTCTCGGATCCAAGGACAATCCTCATATTCATTTCCAAATCGGCACAACTTCGTGCCCTTGAAGACATTTTCGCCCTGATAATGTCTCGGACATTTCCTTTCCAGTCATCTTGATTACGATAGTCTAACTATCTAATCAACGATATATTGGTACAGTCTAACTGTTACAAGAAAAATAACATTATATTAGTCTAACTAATAAAATAATTTTGACGAAATAATTTGAAAGCGTGTAAAGCTAAGTATCTGAATGAAATTGCAAATTCAATACTAGCCTCCCACTATTTTCGCGCGAGCCTCTAACCCTCTGTTGAGTACTCGGGAAAACCAGTTTCCTAGTGGGCTAGGATCCCCTTAAATAACACACAACCTTGACTTTGGCCAACAAGCTGTATGATATTTAACTAGGTAGATCTCGAAGATCAATTGGATCTAATCCAATTCCTAGATCCGGTAGGTGGACATCCAAGTCCGAAACATATATACAATATATATGCCAATATATCCAATATATTTTCCTAACCTTTTTCCTCTGAATCAACCAAGCCTTGGCTTTGTCACAACAAGCTTAATGATTCCAGTTAAGCGGGACCCATTGAAATGGAAAGTTTCGTAATCAATGTCGATGGACAAGAAGTGATCTTGACTTTGGCCAACAAATCACGACTTGGACAAGACACCGATATGGAACAAAACTCTCATGATTCAAACACATTCGCAATTGACAAAGGTCTTGACTTTGGCCAAAAAACCAATGCCAACTTTGGATCTTGAGTAACAATTACTGAACGGAAGGAAAAATACTTAATATGATTTGAGGGTTTTTAGCGTAAATTGGCTACCAATTTATTATCTTTTTTAAGGTCTCATCATACACCCTTAAGCATTCTTCTAAAACATCATAAGGCGCGAAAAGTAAATTAATAACGATATACAGATGGATATTTAAACAGATTGTTCCTAGAACAAATCGCTCCCTTTCCTCTCCCCGGCTAGCTCTATTATACTTCTACCTAATTACATAATATAATAATAGAAACCTCATTACATTGAGGGGAATTAGGTGAGAAGAGAATACAAAGAGATAATAAGAGATAAGGCTGGACACGGAGGTCCAATTTATAAATTCCAAATTTACAATAATTTCCAAAATTACTCTTTCCCTTCTAATATCCATCTGATATACGCTATTCATTCAACACATCCATATATTCATTCATATCATGCATTACAACCAATCTAATCCAATTAATTAGTCTTTAATTATGTGACCATTCAAGGTTCAAACAACTATTTGATTTTGCGCGAGTCCAACTCGTTTGAGAATAAGTACTCAAAGTACGAATTCTTTGAATTATATCAAACTACTCGTTAAATCTAATTGAAGTCGTATTCAATACTAATTCTATTATTTAATTCCAAATTAAATATTTACACTTTTTAATGCGCTTTAACGACTTAGATTCCAAATCTAATCTTATCGGGTCTCAAAGCCCAACTAACATTCAATGTTCGTTTAATTAAAGTCCGATGGGCTTTCAATTGATTTCATAAGGCATGGGCTTTGGTCAATACGGGTCAAACCCAATTACCAAGCCCAAGTAAGGAATCACCCTCATTTGCCATAAAACAATATCAAGCCCATAAGGCCCAATTAAACTTTAAAGCCCATTTATTACATTTGGACTTAATGGAATGATTTAGGCCCAATTTGGATCCAATCCAATTGGCCTAAACCAACTTGGCCCAACCAAGCTCATTTATGCTCAAATATAATAATTTCAAGCCCAATTCAAAATTAACCCCATTAACCAAATTTTAAAAAATTCCAAATTTTATAACTTAGTTAATTAAAGTGTAATACATCAATTAATTAACTAAATCAATATTTCCAAAATACAATTACCAATTAATTATGTATCTAATTGTTTAATATTATTGTCCAACATTTTTGAATCAAAAATCAAGTCCATACATGCCAAATAGCTCTCGGCAAGGTGAGGTATTAAGTCCGATTTCATTTTTCAATCGAAAATTACAATCGATATCCTTCGTTTTCAACTCATCCAATGATCATAAAATAAAATTTTCCAGCCCTAGGGTAAAGCATACATTCGGCCAGCCTAATGGTGGGAAATTTGATACAATCACAATTTTAAAATTGATCCAATCACATCTCTCATTTCATCAACATACAAGCATACTCACCATTCAATTTAATCAAATCATGCTCACATGGATTTTCCCCAAATTTACCCTAATACATTTTATGCTCATTATAGGCTCTGATACCATTGTTGGTTTCTATGATTAGTCCCAAGATCATGATGAACAATGAAACATGAATGAATCACGAAGAAATATGGCGGAATCATACTTACAACGATCGGTTTAGGATGTGTTGATGAACAAAATATTTCCTCCTCCAAGTGTCCAAGATTCGGCCAAGGCAAAGGTGGAAGCTCCAAGCTTTGTTTTGTCTTTCCAAGCTCTAGAATAGGTTTCCCTATCACCTCTTGATGATCCTTGAAGAGTGCTAGCCCTTAGTGAATTTTTGTAACAAAAAAACTTCACACCTTTTCTTCACAAATTTAGCAAGAAAAATGAAGAAAATGGAGAGAGCAGAAATTGTCAGAGTTTCGGTAATGGGAGAGAGAGGAGAAGATGAAGATTTGATTTCTAAAAACAATAATAATTGTTTCAAAAACAATTGTAAATGATATACCAAACCTTGGTTGGTATAAGTCTTTCACCTTACTTGACTTGGAGTGTTTTACACAATTTAACCAACTCACCTAAACATATCAAGCTAAAGTGAATTAGTTTACTAGTGATGTGATGGTTGATGTGACATGTGGGCCCCACTCGATTCCGAATGCGAGTGGGCCCACAAACACTCACGGGCTCGGGTTCGCTAATTCCGAATTAACGAACTTCCGTCGCGACGTAATTTATATCGAATTTAATTAAATAATTATGCCTAGCAAAATTACTATTCACATCGCTAACGAACAAATTCTAAATTAACTCGTTTGCCCGAATTAAAATCTAATTTTAATTCCGCGTCGAAATCTAATTCCGAATAATATATCAAATATATTATTTTAATGATTAATTCCAAATTAATCTTTATCTCTCTTCAAATAGTACTTTATCCAAGATAAAGTCTCTCCGTAATTAATCTCAGATTAATTTAGCTTGAATCATACGTCATTGGTGAATCTTCGGGAAGCGACCCAAGAGATCCCTGGATATGTTGGCAGTAAATACGGTCGTCGGACTATCTGAACACGTACGTACCTCGTACTACGTTTTTACCGATTTACGAGACAAGGTTGGCTTCTAGCAAAGCGCCATGCCTACCAAATTCTCCAGAAATATTCTTACTGGAATATACGATCTTTATCAGGCGTAGTATACCGTAGTATTGTGTGTTTCGATCCAGTATCGGATGTCACGTGCGAGGCCTGGGGCTGGAATAGTGTCTGCCCCGTACGAAGCACATATCGGATATCAAGCAACTAGTCTCTTTGAATCAGATAATCATGACCTTGTCATATTATCCCGATGATTGCAACACTATAGAGAACCAGTTCTGAATCCCTGCGTGATCATCATCTCCATATGTCTGAAGTGATACTTCCGTCTTGACATCACATCCAATACACTACGATTCTCAATAAACCAGAAGAGGCGTACACAGAACCTGTTAAAGTCCTGGATGACCAAAACCAAAGTTTACCGATTGTCGCAAGTATTAGCGATGCAAGTCTCAGGTTAAGACCAAATACACCTACCCTGAAGCGGACTCCCATAGACACAATACATACTACCAATGGGATTTCACGGGGTCTATCCAGAGCGAAGCTGTTTTCCGTAACATCGGTAAAACACAACGTCCTATCGTACTTGCATAAGTATCATATACTTAAATATATGAGAACTATGTCGTTGTGCCCTCACAACGCGCACAAGTACAATACTAGTCTATTCCGCATTATCGATGTCCAATCTCGATAATACTACAACTAGGGATATTTAATGATTAAACCTTTATGGATTGATACTGTCTCATATCATCTCAATCTGGAACTAATCATATGGACTTTTACCATTTATATATGAAAGTAAATAAATTACAAAACGGTAAAAGGAAATTTCATTACTACATAGTTAATTTTGTATAAAAACACAATGTCTTTTACAAACAGTACGCTATGGGTCATAACTGTCCAACAACATTTGATACTGGATCGTAATACGCAATACGTAGTATACTATGCCTGATACAGATTATTTATTCCTCGTTGAATATTTTTGAAGAATTGGGTAGGCCCTGTGCTTTGCTAGAAGCCAACCATGTCTTGTAAATTGGTAAGAACGTGGTACGTGGTACGAATGTGTTCGGATAGTCGATGACCGTATTTACTGTCAACATATCCAGGGATCTCTTGGATCGATTCTCAAAGATTCACCGATGACATTTGACTCGACAAGAATTAATCTATGATTAATTATGAGAGAGAAAATTAATCTGGGATTAATTGCGGCAAGAATTTATCTTGGATAAAATTCGAATAGAAGAGAGAACGCGATTAATTTGGAATTAATCGATTAAATAATATATTGGATATATTAATTGAAATCGGATTTCAATGCGGAATTAAAATTGGATTTTAATTCAGGCGAACGAATTAATTTAGAATTAATTCGTGAGCGACTTTCATAATAATTTTGCTAGGCATTATTATTTAATTAAATTGGATTTAATTACGTCAAAACGGTAAACGAACCCGAGCCCAAAGTGTGTTGTGTAAGCCAACTAGATTTGGAATTAAATGGGTGAGACCCATGACTTACATTAAAAGTCACTATTTGTGATGTTAGTGGTTGAAATAGTAATTGTGGCATTTACTTCTCAAATCTACCACCATTTTGAAAGTCAACACACATTAACTTTGGAATTAGTCTTTGGAAAACTACTATTCCTCTTTCTCTCTCTTTGGGCGTGAATATGCTACTTCCCCTTCATTGATTTTTGCTTCAAAAATCTTCAAAGCTATCACTTATAGAGTCTTGTGAGGTGATAGGGAAACTCACCCTTGAGTTTGGAATTCAAAAAAAAATCTTGGAGCTTCCATCGAACAAAGAAATTTTTGAAATCTCTAATCCGATCAATGTAAGTTTATTCTGCAACTCACTTGATTATTCACACTAGAATCATGTTTAGGATCCTTGGGATGTCTTGGACAAACTAACATAAGTGAGATAGTTAATATCCATAATTTTTGAATTTTTTTTTGAAAATGATCTAATATTAGTAATACACTCATAAAGTAGTTCTTTACTCTCAAGTATAAGAGTGTCGAAATAATAAATAATCTGGTAAGACTGGGGTCAATTCATAGGGAATAAATTTAATAGGATAAAATAATAATCTGAGTGAAAGGAAAAAGATTGAAGTGATGGTAGATTTTAAATTAAAATATAACAATAAATTCAAGTACTGGGTTTATGGGATCCACTCTTTGTAATATCCCAAATTTTTTGGAAAATTTCTAAAATATTTCCAAATTAAAGTTAAAGATTTCAAACAGGATGGTATTCGAAAATCAAAATTTATGTGTTGGACAATAGATCAGAAGATTTTTAAGTGAAGCTTCGTCGCATTGGAAAACGCATGATTTCGAGAACCGGTTACGCGATTCTTGATTATATCGTTATATGTGTAAAATTTTCTTGTCTCGACTATAAAAATAACAGATAAACTTAGATTGAGCTGAATCTTGAATCATCGGACCTTTTTTTCCGAGATGAACAACCTTCGTGTTGAATATGTTTTGAAATTTGCATCAGAAGGGCTTCAAAAATATGAATTTCTGAGAAAACCCCATGACAGTGACCTAATTATTATTTTCGGGGTCTGAATGTAAATTTTCTAAACTTTTATTATAAATACCCTCAAGTTTCAAAAATTGTAAGAAATTCAAAAGCTTATGTAATCACCCATCCGACCGCTCTCTTGCCGTTCTGGAAACGTGGTGGCATTGGTGGCCACTGCCGGCCAGCTCGCCACCACATAAAGATGCGCCGGAGAACCCCCACCCTCCAACTACCAGCAGGCGGCCAAGGGACGTCGGAATCCAGCGAAATCACTTGAAGAACGCCGCACATGGGTTTACCGATCCCGGCTCCTCGGTTTATTTAATGCCCGAGCCACCCGCCAAATTGAAGCTCTCGGAGAGTACTACAAGTAGCAGTGACAGATTTTCCATTCTGTGCACGGTTGCAAGCGAAACGAGGAAAGAAGTTTCTGATGAATAGTGACCTATGGTGAACAGTAGCTCCGATCGCAATTTCGTTGATTCCAGCGCGTTTTTGGGGTTGTTTGGAGTCTGTATATGGCCTCGTAATCTCAATAAGATCTCCTGGTAAAAATTCGAAAATTTCAAGTTTATAGTTAAATGTTCGATGTATCCAGTAGCTTCGTAGAGTAGAGTATTGATATAAATTGACTTAATTGAGTATTACTATATTGAATATGAGTATTCGATAGAATCTGAAAAAAAAAAAAAAAAAAAAAAAAAGGGAATGAGTTTGATCGATCCGATAGAATATGTAAGTTTTCGGTAAAAGTGGGTTTTTACGTATAATGATATGTTTGGATTTTAATGGTATTTATGAGTTATGTATGATATTACGAACATGTTTGGATAAATACCCTCATGTTATCCTCATTAAGATTAATATCTACGTGATGTGAGATCAGAAACCCATACCTCTCAGGTTATTTTCTGACTCTTTCCGACCTACGCGGCTTCTTGTGTATTAGAAGATTGTGGTACAGTCTCATCCCCGATGAACTTTTCGTGTTCCGTTAAGGAGTCAGTGCCAGGAACAGTATCACTCCGATTTTCATCGAGTTCTAATTTCCTCCCACTTACCACTGCATTTAGGAATTCTTTTTCGAGGAAAACCGCATTGAGAGCAACAAATACCTTGTTCTCTTGTGGGTTGTAGAAGTAATATCATTTGGTTTCCCTAGGATAACCTACAAATAGGCACTTATCTAATTTGGGTTCTAGTTTGGTACCATCCAAACGTTTAACGTATTCCAAGCATCCCCAAATCTTCAGGAATGAGAAACCTAGTTTCTTTCCTGTCCATATTTCATATGGAGTCTGTCCAACAGAATTTGACGGAACCTTATTCAAAATAAGTATTGCACTGTTCAATGCGTATCCCCAAAAGAAAATTGGTAGCTCGGTGCGACTCATCATAGACCTTACCATGTCTAACAAAGTTCGGTTTCTCCGTTCAGACACACCATTCAATTGAGGTGTTCCGGGAGGAGTCCACTGTGAAAGAATACCATATTCTTTCAAGTAATCGAGAAACTCATTGCTTAAGTATTCTCACCACGATCTGACCGTAATATTTTAATACTTTTATCGGTCTGTTTTTCTACTTCGTGTCGAAACTCTTTGAATTTCTTAAAAGTTTCCGACTTGTGTCTAATAAGATACATATAATCATAACGCGATGCATCATCCGTAAAGGTTACGAAGTATTCATATCCACCTCTAGCCTGACTAGACATGGGCCCACATACGTCACTATAAACGAGGGCTAACAGTTCGGTGGCACGTACACCTTTACCACAAAAAGGCATTTTAGGCATTTTTCCTAATAGACAAGATTCGCAGATGTCATATGAATTAGGATCAAATCTGTCCAAGTATCCACTCTTCGAAAGTGTGGATATACGAGTCTTGTTAATGTGTCCCAGACGACAATGCCACAGATAAGTTTCATCTGTTTTACCCAATTTGAGCCTTTTGTTTGTCATGTTATATGTTTGAGATTCATTTATATTCAAAATATAAAGATCATTATTAGCATCAACTGTACATATCTCAAAATCATCTTTATAAATAAAACACCCAGTGTTCCGGAATATAAAGGTATACCCACATTGGGTCAAACAAGATACAGAGATAATGTTTCTAGTCAAACTAGTTACATAATAACAGTATGATAAAGTAAGTACATGCCCCGAAGGCAGTTCCAAAATATAGGTCCCTACAGCCAAAACAGCGACTCTGGTCCCGTTTCCAACTCGTAGGTCAATCTCGCCTGAAGCCAGTCTCCTGCTAATCTGCAGATCATGCACATTAGTTTATATATGAGTACAACATCCAGAATCAAAAATTCAATTTTTAAAACTAGAAGTAGACATGTTTATTTCAATATCAAACATACATGAAGCCGGAGCCTTGCCCCCCTTCACTTTCTTTGTGTGCGCCTTGTACTCACGGACAGTCACACTTCCAGTGACCCTGTTTGCCACACTGTAGGCAGACATCTTGGGATTTTTCCTTTGCCTTCTTAGAAGACTTTGATGATTTGGCCTTGCCTTTTCTTTTCTTCTTCTTCACACCTCCAGAAGCCTTCGGCCATGCATTGGCCTTCTGAGATGTCGAAGTGAAATGTGCCTCGCGCTTCTTGCCCTTCAGAAGATCTGGCTCTGCTTCTTTCAGTATCGCCATCAACTCTCCAAGAGTCTTCTCTTGGTTCATCATAATGTAGTTCATGATGAACCCACCCCAGCAGTCAGACAAGACTGTAAGATCAAATCTATGGAAGTCTCAGCCTCGAAGGTTATGCCCAGCTGACCTAGATGTTCGAAGTCATCAATCATCTGCGACACATAGTGTTCGACATATGTACCCTCTGAAATACGTAAGCGAAAGAGATTCTTCTGCAATTCATACTTCTGAGATCTAAGATTAGATCTATGAAGGTCCTTCAATTTCAACATCATGTTGTAGGGATCCAATCCCTTGTTTTGACGACGAAATTGAGGGGTCATTGCGGCAAGCATGACGGACTGAGCAGTTGAGTTGTCATCATTGTGAGTCTTCCAAAGCTCATGATCAACAACCCGCTCATGTCCAGGCTCAGGCCCGAGAGGTCTGTCTATGACATAAAGCAACTTCTCGGCTCCCAAGACAATCATGAGATTCATCTCCCAATCTGGAAAATTGGCGTCGTTAAATACATTATCGCCCATGACGATGTCTCTAACACTAATCTTTACAGTCATCTTGATTGCAATAGTCTAACTATTCAATCAACGATATCGGCTACAATCAAATGTAATGATTACTATAGTCCAACTATATAATCAACTACAAATGAAGTTATAAGAGTATAGTCCAACTATTCAATAAAAACAATAAAGTATTAGTCCAACTAATAAATATATATAATGACGAAAAATAAAGCGCGTATTTAGCAAGTATTAAACGAAATTGCAAGTTTAATACTAGCCTCCCACTATTTTTTGGCGAGCCTCTAACCCTCTGTTGAGTACTCGGGAAACCCAATTTCCTAGTGGAGTATGATCCCGTTAAATAACACACAACCTTGACTTTGACCAACAAGCTGTATGAAACTTAACTAGGTGGATCTCTAAGATCAATTGGATCACATTCAATTCCTAGATCCGATAGGTGGACCTCCAAGTCCAAATATATATCCAATATATATATTCTAACATTTTTCTCTGAATCAATTAAGCCTTGGCTTTGGCTCAACAAGCTTAATGATTCCAGTTAAGCGTGACCCATTGACAGTGGGAAAGCTTCGTAATCCACGTCAATGTACAGAAGTCTATTCCGCATTATCGATGTCCAGTCTCGATAATACTACGACTATGAATATTTAATGATTAAATCGTTCATGGATTAATATTGTCTCATATCTTATTAATCTGGAACTAATCATAAGGACTTTTATTTTATATATATTCAAGTAATCCAATTACAAAATAATAAAATAGCAATTTCTTTTGTCACATAGTTAATTTGTACAAAAACCACAATGTCTTTTACAAATAGTGATGCTATGGGTCATAATTGTCCAACAATAGGCGGTATCCTGATTAAGTCATGTGATAATTAATTCCAACCAACTATAAAGGCGGTATCCAATTAATTCAGGTTAAAATTAATAAAGTCCAACCAACCATAAAGCGGTATCCAATTAAGTCATATTTTAAGATAATTTATATATTATAATTTAAGGGAGATTAATCTAAATTATCATAATAAAGGTTTCACCCTTCCCCCAATGGAAATTAATTACAAAACATAAAAGAAATATAAAATAAACAAATTATTATTACTACTACTAAAAATAAAAATACATAATTAAAAATACAAAAATTAAATACACAAGATAGAGTCCTTAAATCCTTATTAAGAACCTTAAGGAAAGTATAAATTTAGAAAATGAAATCAGCTTCAATTTAAAGGCAAAATTCGGCCTTGAGCGTCGCGACGCAGAATGCTTTCGCGTCATGACGCGCATCGATTTCTGACATGTGTACGCGATTGTCGGCAGACTGAATTATTGGTTCGGTGTCGCGACGGGAGAAGGCTTGGCGTCACGACGCTGAAGTCATGATTACGTGATGATGACACACGTGATGACGTGGTGATGATGCGTTTCGACAGCATAATAATTTAGGCATGTCGCGATGCAAAGAGTTTTGCGTCGCGACGCGTGAACAATGAATTTCCATTTTTTGCCTTTTTTGTCCGTTTTTCATCGTTTAAGCCCCAAGTTGATTCCATTGAGTCTTCAAACTTTATTTATCTGCAAAACAAACAAAAATACATCAAAACATTCATAAAACTTGGGAAACCAAACTAAATATTAGGTCAAATGGATGGTAAATAGTGATATATTTTCCGCTCATCAATGACCGTCAACCGAAAGGTGAGAGCTAAGCGAGTGAGTAGTGAGGGAACTGACGGTGAACGAATGGAATTGTTGGGGGCTGACGATGACCGAGAGAGTGGCGTACTGGCATGAAGGAATAGAGATTAGAGAGAGTGGCGTGAAGGAATAGATGAGAAATTGAGAGAGAGACGAGAGACGACGAGAGAGTGGTGTTGACTGTTTGAGATGAGAGAAGAGAGACAAGAGAAAGATGAGAAAGTCTACTGAGAGTGAGTGGTGAGTGCTAGGGCCGGCTGTGCGTGGATAGAGTGAAAGAGATCAATGATCAATCTTCTGATTTCTGAATGAAGTAATTTTTTTTCTTTAAACCCGGGCCGGGCCGGACCCGGACTAAATATGTTGAGCACGGCCCGAGCCCAAGCCCGAATCGGACTTCTGAGTATAAGGCCCGATCCGGAATCAAAATGTCTCGAACTGGGTTAAAGCCCGGGAGGATCGGACCGGAGCGGGCTGAACCGGACCAGACCCGGACTTTTCTGTCATCCATAATTCAATCCCCATGCTATCTATCATTCAATGGTACATGACTAACAAAAATGACACTTTGTTCCTTTTAAAATTGGTTTTTATCTTTTTAGTTCCTCGTAGATTTTTAATTCTTCATTTCAATCGTGATGTCAAAATTTTAATAAAAAATTAAATGTAAATTTTAGCAATAAAATTAATGTGTTTTAATTTATAAAGATCTCAAATAATCAATTTGTATGTGTAAATATCACATTTACTCATCCCAATGGGTGTGTTTTGGTAGTATTGGGTTTAAGATCCCACCTTACGGTCATGAGTTCGAATTCAGAGAGTGTGTTTATTGTAATAGCCTGAGACAACCGTGGGTTTTACCTTCTCTGCTTAAACCCGAAACAGATGATTTGACGGCAGGATTTCCAACGATTTAAAAATATGTATATCACATTTACTCATTATTTGTGTTTTTTTTTTTTCTATTTTTGTTTTAACACAATCGATGAAATAGGGTAAAGATATCTATCTATTAAGGACCAAAAAGATGCAAACCAACTCTAAGAATGATGAAAGCATCATTCTCCCATTCTTAATTCTTATAAACAAATAAAGCTTTTCTGGTTAATCAAAACTCACTCAGGGAAGGCACTATCATTTGAATGCCTAAGGCCGTTTTCTATTGCAAGCTCAATTACAGGCTTTTAGGAAAAAGATATAGTCAGCATAAAAAAGAGTGAGTTGCATGCCTCCGGAGAAATTAGCTGTGATTGCGAAATTGAACTTTGTATGATAATATATAAAAATCAAACTTTAAAATGCATGTGTTTGTAATGCAAAGTTTCTAAATATTCCTTCCGATTCCATTGGATTGAAATTTCGAATAGATTATTGGTCAAATATGCTGGCTCTGATCAGCTAACTCCAACACCAATTGTCAAAACTTGTATTATTTTTATTATATGCATGCACCTCGCATAATCTTAAAAAAATTATTAATCCACAACCACCGAAATATTCCTTCAGCTTTCTTCTTCATTATTCATCAGAAACTTCTGTACATATATGAACAAAAAATGGGTCCATGAAAACAGAATTGGAATTTGGAGTTGTTTCCCCCCACTTGCTGGTACCCAAAAGTCTAAATTGCCAGCTTCTTGAAATGTCCCATTTGGACTTTTAGACTATAGTTTTGATACTTTTTACCAACTGAGACTTTTAAGTTCTAAAAAGCTCTTAAAAAATTATTATGAAGTAAATAATAATAATAATAATAATAATAACAATAACTAATGGAATCATCCAAAAATAAGTTTTTAAGATGATGTTTTCAATGGTGTGGTTTGGTGATGTATGATTCAGGATTTCATTTTGAGATTTTAAGATCGAATTCAATGGTGCGTTTCTTATAAAAATTTATAACAGTCGGAAATTTTACATGCTCCGCTTAAACCATAATAGATAATTTGGTGTTGGAGTTTCTAACAATTAAAAAAAAAAAAAAAAATTAAAATGCTTTCAAGTACTTTATGTTTTCTTTAGATTGGGGTTAGTAAATCAATAATTTCCGCGGAAACAATCAAAATGATGCATGCACCATCATGTCACTACACGTCATCATTTAATTTTAATTGAATGTCCATTTGTATTCTTATCATTTACTCGAAAATCATAAATTATAATACATTTTGTGTCATATGGTGATATATAATTAGATGGTGGTGGTTAATATGTTGGTGACAACATCGTCTGAAATTTTTTTCAACTAAGAGAATCCTTGTCATCTGTCAAATCTTAATAAATGCAAAGCCTTGGCTCAAATGAATCAAATTATTTATTCTCCTCACTATTTCTCTCAATGCACTCCTTTAATTAAAAATATAAGTTACTCTTTTGAAAACTACAGATTTTGTCGTACTAGGAGAAGATATTAATCTTCTTTTTCTTTTTTCTTTTTTTTTTTTAATATTTTTTTTCTTTTCACGCCTTCCAAGAATTTGGAGCAATTATAATCGTCTCACAAACAAGTGGCCAATAAAATAATCAAACACAAAAATAACCAATGAGAATTTGCCACCCTATATATTTCAGACATGTCCAAATCAGTGTTAATATAATCGGACTGGCGATTCAATCAATAGAATCATGAATCGATCGTGAGTCCGATCTGATTAAAAATAAAAAATCAAAAAAATATAATTAAAATCAATTAAAATTGGTGAATCAAACTTTACTGATTCAATTTTTTTTCATTTTTTATAATTTTGAATTAAATAAAACTATTTATTATGTAAGCAATTTTGTCTTTTTTTTATACAGTTCAACTGATCGAACCAGATAATTGTAGTTTAAATCATTCAACCATCGTCGTAGACTTTGGAAAGTCTTTTCGGAGCCTAATGCACTCTTTTGATGGAGTGACAGAATATAATATTGATTTAGTAATGATAAAATTTAATTTTCATAAAAAAAAAAAGATAATCTTCATTTTAAATCCAACAAATCAAAATTATTATATTAACTGTTAGTTCCATTTTTATTGGCTTATGTCTGTGACAAAACGTGTTCAATTGAGTTGTAATCTTTCGTGTATATCTTGGTGCAATTGGACTGGTGTTTGGCTGCTGTGCATCAGACATGCGTTCGTGGTGCGTTCGTTTCAGTGTTCGAACGTTGGCGTTAGTGCTGCGTTCATTATTGGGTTCGAACGTGTGGCGTTAGTGGCACATTCTTCATTGGGTTCGAACGAGATCATTCCAGAAAGCAAACGTTCAAGTCACGTAATTGTTGGGTTCGAACGAGATCATTCCAGAGAGCATCCGTTTGTTGTGTGTTCGAGTGGCGTTCGAACGAGTCTTTCCAGTAGGCTCGCGTTCGTAGTGCGTTCGAGTAACCGTTCGAACGCGACTGCGATCTAAACGCGTTTTTGAGCCTTTTCACTTTGTAAAACCTTAGCTTTTTACCCTACCTATAAATATAACCCTTAGTCGCCATGCCCTTGAGTTGAAACAGATTTCCCTTGAGTTAAAACCTCTCAAAGCTTTCAACTTACTTTGAATCCACCATTGAAGACTTCTTATCTTCTTGTCTTCTTCATTAATGGTGAGATTCGTTCTTTGATAAACCTTCAACATAACCAAACCCAAAATTCTCAATCCTTCAGAGTTCTCAAGCTGGAAGTTTGGTAGTCGGAGTTTCGGTTTCAGAGGTGATACAATTCACTCAAAGACTTCAAACGTTCTGAAGAAAACCGTAGGTCGCGGGCTTGAGGAGTTGCCTTGAGTTCTTGCAGTATTGAGGTACTTGAGTCGGTGCAGTTACCACAATAGGTCTTGACCATCATTGTAAGTTTTTCTCTATATAATGGATTGGGCTGGTAGCCGATATACCCGAAGTGGTTTTTTACTCGCACGAGTTTTCCACTTCGTCGTCAAAATTATTATGTTGATTTTGTGTGATTGATTTAATTTTCCGCAATTTATTTTATTTCTTTTTATTGTGGTTTAATTGTTGACTTCCGTAGACACATTAATTAGGACTTGTCTTAATTAATTGTGATTAATTCCGCATAGGGTCATAACCTAGGCTAATCGCGTATTTTCAATTGGTATCAGAGCCTGAACTCGATCCTTGACCCATTAGCTATGGAACGTAGTCAACCCTTGAATTGTCAGCCATTTTTTGATGGCACGGAATATTTACATTGGAAGGTTCGCATGAGAGCGTTCCTTAAGTCCTTAGATTAGAGGGTCTGGATGACTGTTGACTACGGGTGGAAACCTCCCGTTGTTACTGTTGATGTGGTCTCTTCCTCTAAAGATAAATTGACCTGGACCGATGACGATTTTGATGCTAGCAATTGGAACAACAAGGCTGTTAATGCCATACATGGTGTTGTTTGTTCTGCCGAGTTTAGGAGAATCTTTATGTGTGAGATAGCTAATGATGTTTGGGACATCCTGCAGACTGTGCATAAGGGCACACTGTCTGTTAAAAATAATAGACTCCGGGATTTAGCCACTAGGTTTGAGGTCGCCCATATGAAATATGATGAGACCTTTGATGAATTCTATTTTGAGATTAATGACATTGTTAACTCAAGTTTTAACCTATGTGAGACTATTCCTACCAGTAGATAGTTAGGAAAATCATTATATCTCTGCCTGAAAAATTCATACCCAAAATCACCGCCATCGAGGAAAGCAATGACCTCGATCAGCTTAATTTAGATGAACTTGTAGGAAAACTGCAGGTTTATGAGAAGAAACTTCATTGGTATCAAAAGCCCAAAACTTTATCAATGGAGATCGCGAATGAAGTTGTTCATGGTTCGTCTAGTGATGAGGATACCCTCACAGACTATGATTTAACCTTTTGTTTGCTAAAAGGTTTAATAAATTTCTTAAGCTTAAAAAGAGTGGTCATAGTTATAACAGGGATAGGGAGGATGAGCCTAGAGATAATAGGCATAGTAGGATAGAGTCTGGAGAAGATAGGGATAGTAGATCTCGTGGTGTCCAGTGCCATGAATGTGAAGGATATGGGCATGTTAGATATGAATGTCCCACATACCTTAAGGCTAAAGATAATAAAGTCATGACAGCCTCCCTTAGTGATTCTGATGGTGATGATTCTCCTAAGAATAAGAGCAACTATATGGCTTTTACTGCTAGTGTGACTGACGAGAGAGAGATAGTTGTTAATGATACTGAGTCAGAAGTCTCTCTCGATGAGTCTGTTGATGATGAAAGTCTTCAGATAGTTTATATTGAATTGTTTATTGAAATTTTAGCTATTAAGAAGACTAACATAGAGGTCAATAAGAGGCTGAAGGAAGTAGAGCTAGAAAAGAATGAAGCTCAAGCCAAATTTTAGCAAAGCCTCTTGATGATAGATGACCTGGAGGAGAGGAATAAAGACCTAGTTGATAAGGTCCAAACTTTAGAGACTGAACTTGAAAATGCTAGAACTCAATTGTATGTATTTTCTAGTGGGAATAAGAAAGTGGATCGTATGTTAGGTATTAGTTTTGAGCCTAATTGTGATAAAGCATCAACATCTAGAGCAGTGCCTAAACCCCCTAAACATGACCTAGGTAAGAAGCCTGTTGAGTGTAGTCATGTGATTCCTTCATTTATTCCTCGTCTCGTTCCCCAACCTCGTACTAGAGGTGTTGTGGGTAAACCTCGCTCTCATCCGAGGTTTGTGCCTGTGTGCCATCATTGTGGCAAGGCATGACATATTAGGCCTAAGTGCTTCATGTTACATAAACAAAAGAAGAGGCCTAAGAGTGTGTCTCATAGATTTGATTCTTCAAATCTAGTGTCTCAAGTTTCTGCACTAACCAAACAAGCTCAATTCCTGAGTGAGAAACTTGCTTTGCTGTCTGGGAATACTCATGTGAAAGAGATTCCTAGAAAGATTTGGGTGAGGAAGCAAGATGACTTCCCATATACTTCTGAATGCCTTAATCCTGACAGGCATGATGAGAGTGCACTTCGGTATAACTCTTCTTAGAAGTTGCATTTGTATTTCCCATTTGCGTGTGTGTGTGTGTGTGCGCGTGCGTGTGTTTTATATTTTTTTCTGCACGTTTATTTTCTTTTCACTGCATATGGGTGTGTGTATATTGTTTTGATATATTTCCCTTGGTATATAGGATGGAAATCCGGACATAAATTTCATAGCCAATTCCGAATGGACGGTAGTATGATCTGCACTCGGGATACAACTCCACGTACCACTGGATATAGTCAAGCCATTTTGTGTTTTCATTTTTTTTTGTGTTAAAACCAAAAAAAATATATTTTTTGAAAAAGACCAAAAAAATATTTTATGTGGCTTGATAGAGCATGAAAAGCATGTACATGTGATCCCGGTATGTAGGATCTATGATTATGCATGTATAATATGCTTCCATTTTTCTTGATGCTCTATATACATATGTGTGTGTGATAAAAACTCTTGGTATATCTTGTGCTTGCACCTCACATACACGTGTTTATTATGTCAAGGCTTGACCGCATGTATGAGTTTTTGGACTGACAATCTAATTTCTATCATACTTTGTACACTAAATAGTGTGACCTTTGACTAGATGACCTTGTTATCCCCTTATAAAAGCAAAAAGAAATTAAAAAAAAAATATGAGACTCAAGTGCAAAAGAGCCCATGTGGCCAAATTCAAAAGATAAGGGAAAAAACCCTTCACTCGAAAGAGTTGTTAAATATGAGCTCATGATATTTATGGGGTAAACAATATAGCATGCAACCAATATTGCTTCTTTTCAGGTCTTAGTGGTGCTGGGTTTGAACACCTATTTTGTGGACTTTGGTTTGGTTAGAGATGGATTTCTTTAGCTGTGTCCAGCTCATAAAATAAGGTCTTAAGTCTTGATTCGTTGTGCACTTTATTTTTTACGCAAGTGTTTGATATGCTTTGGTGTTTATGTCATATGCATAAGTGTTATATTTAGCAAAATTTAAACTGATGCATATTGGTTCATGTCATAAACAACTGAATACTGACTAGATTTCATTGTACTTGCTTAAAGTGCTATTTAAGTCAGATATTTCTTCGGCATTATGTGTGTTTGTATGTTTCAACTTCTGCATATATTTTTCTCTTTTATGGTTCATTTTTACCTTGTTGTGTAATGTCTGTCAGTTTTCGTTCGTGTATCGTTCTCTTTAACTTTCGAACGATTTTCGTTAGTGCATCGTTTTCCAACATGTTCGAACATATATCGTTCGTGTACTGTTTTTCATTTCGTTCGAACATTTTCTTTCCAGAACCTTTTCGTTCGTGTTTCGTTTCCATTTCGTTCGAACGCCTTGACTTGCGTTCGACACGCGTTCGACTCTCGTTCGAACGTTTTTGGGGTATTTAAATACCTTTTGTGCGTGTTACGTTCACACGTTTCTTTCTTTCAATTTCCACTGTGGTTCTCTGCCTTTCCTCTCCATTTCATTGCTTACCAAGTCAGATCCGAGGTTGTGTGGCCTTCCTCTTCTTAATTTCAGTCTCATCTTCATCATCAAGGTAAGTTTTTTTTTTAATTTCCCTTTCATTCTCAGATCTGGTTTTAGGGTTTCCTTTTTTTTTTTTTTTTGATTTTAGCCTTCTTTCTTCTATTGAAGGCGTATGGTGTCATGTGAATGTGTTTTTTATTGTTTGTGTGTGTCTGTTTATTGCGATTTGCATCTGTTAGAGGTTATTTCATTTTCGGTCCATCGCCATTGCATTCGAACGCCCCAAGAACTTCGTTCGAACGCCCTTTGAATTTCATAATTTATTTTTTCTTTTGTTTTGTGATCTGTTTTGGCTGTTTCTTTTTATTATACATCTTCTTGTGTGTTCTAGATGCCTAAGAAGGTTGTCGCTTCCAAGAAACGTCCTCGCGACTCCCTCATTCGGGATCATTTTCCCAGTCCTGTGGAGGCTCATCTTTTCGATGATCACTTCTCCCAGCGCAACCTATGTTTGGAACGCAACGTCTTGGAGGATTAGTTGCGTGATTCTGGGGTCGTACCCTTGCTGATTAACCGGGGTTGGGGCCCGCTTCTATCCGACTTCATTGGCCCGTCTGCCTCCCTGGTCCAGGAGTTCTATGCCAACATGGAGGTGGTTTCCGCTACTTCTTTCTCTGTGTTCATTCGAGGCAGCTATTTGGACATTGATGCTTATGTCCTGTCTCGGGTCCTTGCGATCCCTGAGGTGCCGTATCCTCAATTTCCTTGGCCACCCACTGAAGGTCCCTCTGATCAGCTAATCATGGACGTTGCCACCGGCCAGCATCGTCCGTTTCTCGGGGGTATGGTTGTTGTTGCCACTTTGCTCCCATCTTATCATCTAATCAACATGATTGTTTGCCACAACCTGTGGCTGAAATCTCATGTGAACACCCAACCAATCGCCCAGATCGATTTCCTATATGCCATTGAGCAGGGTCTTTCTATTGACATTCTCGATGTCATCTTACGTAAGATTATCTGTATCCGCACTGCATCATATGCTGCTCACACTTTGCCATACGGGTGCCTCATCCGGCGCATCATCTCCTCTTTGATTCCTGACTTTGAACATGATCCTCTGCTTCCTCTGCTGAAGCCCATTGGTCGTCAAACTGTATCTTCTGGAGCTGCTCATCTCCCCGCTCATGCTCGTGAGCCTGCTCCTGCTCATGCTGCTGCTCCTCCAGCCTCGGCCTCTACCTCCTCCTCTTCCGCTGGTCCTCCGCCAGATTTTTACCAGCGCATTTTAGACTCTCATGCGACTATCCTGGCAGAGCTTCGTCTGCTTTCTGGAGGCCTATCAGAGGTTCGTTCTTCTGTTCGCCATTTTGAGGATCAGTTTGCTCGCCATCTTGCGGATTCACATGCAGGTTCTGATGACGAGGGCTCGTCTGCCAGTTCGGAGTCTGACTAGTAGCTTTGCTTCATTTTCAGGGTTTTATTAGAGTTAGGGGGAGTCAGTCCGTTTTGAGATCATTTTGGTAGCCTGTTATGCTGTACTCTCTCTCTTTTGATTGCTTTTGCGATGTATTGAAATCTATTGATGTATCTTAATGCAACATGATCTATTTTGTCTGACATCGACTAATGACTGTTCCTACTTGCATGCTTTTGGATACTGCATTTTTCTGTTTCCTTCCCGATTATTCTTGTGATACATGTGTGTTTGTGCGGGGAATCAGTTTTAATATATGCTTGTTGTTTATCTTGTATATGCATGCTTTGTCATTTCGTGACAAAAATGAGGAGTAATAGTGATATGCATGTTTCAGTAGTGTCAATATCTCTGGTTTAAGGAGAGTTCAGATTAAGGGGGAGACACATTGATCTCTTCTACTGAATATTGTATGAGATTGGTTTACCTGTTTTATTTTATACTTGATAATCCCAATGCTTTTCACGGTATATGGTTGTTTGTGGATGTTTCAGGTAAACTTGTTATTGCTGTTGCGGTATTCATTTCAAGACTACTTGGTTATGTGTTAGATCGAGTCCTATTGTAATTAGTCTTTGTTTTGATGGTTGATAGTTGACTATTTACTTTTTGGGTCTTTTACCGTAGTCTTTGTATTAGGTAGTGTTTTGTCACGGAATGCCAAATTGGGAGATTGTTAGTTCCATTTTTATTGGCTTATGTCTGTGACAAAACGAGTTCAATTGAGTTGTAATCTTTCGTGTATATCTTGGTGCAATTGGACTGGTGTTTGGCTGATGTGCATCAGACATGCGTTCGTGGTGCATTCGTTTTAATGTTCGAACGTTGGCGTTAGTGCTGCGTTCGTTATTGGGTTCAAACGTGTGGCGTTAGTGGCACTTTCTTCATTGGGTTCGAACGAGATCATTCCAGAATGTAAACGTTCGAGTCATGTACTTGTTGGGTTCGAACGAGATCATTCCAGAGAGCATCCGTTCGTTGTGCGTTCGAGTGGCGTTCGAACGTCTTTCCAGCAGGCTCGCGTTCGTGGTGCGTTCGAGTAACCGTTCGAACGCGACTGTGATCTGAACGCGTTTTTGAGCCTTTTCACTTTGCAAAACCCTAGCTGTTTACCCTACCTATAAATATAACCCTTAGCCGCCATGCCCTTGAGTTGAAACAGATTTCCCTTGAGCCAAAACCTCTCAAAGCTTTCAACTTACTTTGAATCCACCATTGAAGACTTCTTATCTTCTTGTCTTCTTCATTAATGGTGAGATTCTTTGATAATCCTTCAACACAACCAAACCCAAAATTCCCAATCCTTCAGAGTTCTCAAGGTGGAAGTTTGGTAGTCGGAGTTTCGGTTTCAGAGGTGATACAACCCACTCAGAGACTTCAGACGTTCTGAAGAAAATCGTGGGTCGCGGGCTTGAAGAGTTGCCTTGAGTTCTTGCAGTATTGAGGTACTTGAGTCGGTAGAGTTACCACCATAGGTCTTGACCATTGCTGTAAGTTTTTCTCTATGTAGTGGATTGGGCTGGTAGCCGATATACCCGGTGTGGTTTTTTACTCGCACGAGTTTTCCACTTCGTCACCAAAATTATTGTGTTGATTTTGTGTGATTGATTTACTTTTCCGCAATTTATTTTATTGCTTTATATTGTGGTTTGCTTGTTGACTTCCATAGACACATTAATTAGGACTTATCTTAATTAATTGTGATTAATTCCGTATAGGGTCATAACCTAGGCTAATCGCGTATTTTATTAACAAAATGAATTTTTTTATTATTTATAAAATATATTTTAATAAATTTTTAAACTGAGGGCGACTGTCCTATTTGCACCAAATATACCTCCTGCATTCACTGGTTTTTTGGAATCATTCACGCCTCATAAAAATTTTCCTACTTTTTTGTAGGTAATAAATACAGTACAAAAGGTATTGCTCAAACTTGGAAGCTTCAACTAATCGGTTTAGATTCGGTATTAAGTTAAATTTTATGATGACTCTTTTTTAAGTGGTAGTTTTTGAATAATAATTTAAATATAATTGAATCTTAATTGTGTATTATTATTAAAATATGTATGGCAGAAGATTATGAAAAACTTAATTGATATTGGACATATGATATTTGTAGTTTTAAAATGCCATAACTTAAATTACATGTGTCCGTTTTCGGCATGCATATGGTGGTGACTGATTGTGTCAATTTGACCCAACAGATCATTCCTAAATTTCTCTTTAAATGTCCTTAAATCGTAATTAGAAGTTTTCTTTCAAAATTTTTAGGCTTTTTCCGTATTTATTTCTTTGATTTGGGAATCAGATTTTAATCTTATTTCCTTTTATTGTTTTATGATGATTAGGATATGTCCTACTTTTGTAGGTAATAAATACTGTACAAGAAATTTAGCTGAGACTTCAAACTTACGCTAATAGACTTGAATTCGGTGTTAATCTGAGTTTTTTTTTATAAATAATAAATTGATATATTATCTAATAATTTAAATGTAATTAAATTTAATCATTTGTTATTAATAAAGTACATGCGATACAAAACTTAATATAATTTAACACAACATCAAATCTAAATTCAAACCAATTTGTGTTAAAATCTGTGTCAATTTATTAAAGTTGAAGTTCAATCCTATAAAAAAGAAAAAAAATTACTTGTATATATACATACAGGATTCACAAACAAATTTTTCTTAAAAAAAAAAAAATCGTACGTCAAATTTAACAATACTGGCTATAATTATAGGCAACTTGGACTATTGCATACGGCCATATTATAAAAATGACCACAAAAAACATAATAACTGCATATTATTAAAATAAAATATTATAATTACTCATTTTAGTGAAGTTTCAATCAAATTGTATGATAGTGCTAATTTAAAAATCCACTTCATTGACTCCTAGATAACTACTTTATTATAAATTATTAATTTCTGCCTAGGCCACCTCACAGGACCAGACTTTTTCTGATGACTGAGCTGCCCTTGTCAATATATATATTATTAACCATTATGTTAAAGCTAATAATAAAATATTTAAACATGTCAATTTTTTAATCATGCATCACCACCATAGACGTGTAACCAAAAAAAAAAAAGATCTAAGATTTTCATTGGATTAGAATTAACCCACTTTATAAAAAATCTTTAAATAAAAAATCATGCACCACCACCATATATTTTCTCATTTTCTTTCTTCATAAAAAATCTTTAAGCTAGTAATTAATCAAGCATTTCATCTCATCAATGGAGCGCTGTCCAATCTTCCTCACCATCATAGCTTCAGTAGCAATCACCTTCTTAATAATATCATTCACAGTTACCTCACATCGAGCCACTTTTCGCATACTGTCGATAGCTCTGGCGGCAATGTTCACCGTGGGTTTGACCATTTTTTGTTACAGGCGACGGCCAAAAAACAAAGGTAACATAAAAAGTTTCATTGTTTTAATAATTTAGTTTACAGATATATTGGTTTCTTGGTTTCATCTTTTTTTAATTTTCTTGACAATTCAGGAGAGGATTTGATGAAATTTGATCTGGGTATAAACCTCAAAGTTGATATAGAGCTTACGGAAGACAATAGTAAGTGCAAAAAAAGTTGCGGAAATGATGTTGATAAATTGCCTTTGTTTAGTTTTTCCAGTGTTTCTGCTGCTACAAATAATTTCTCGGCAGAAAATAAACTTGGGGAAGGTGGCTTTGGACCTGTTTACAAGGTACAGATTCTCGACTGATCATGAGCTATCTTTTGAGTATGAGTTAGGTGTATTCGCTCATGGGTTTTTATTAAATGTCACAGGGAGTGGTAACACAAGGATGTGAGATAGCTGTGAAGAGGCTTTCAGGAAAATCTGGACAAGGATTGAAAGAGTTACAAACTGAAGCATCAATTATAGCCAAGGTTCAACACAAAAATCTTGTTAGACTTTTGGGATGCTGCATTGATAAAGATGAGAAGATACTAATCTATGAGTACATGTGTAATAAAAGCTTGGATTGCTTCCTCTTTGGTATGAAAATTTTGATAACCTTTTAGTAAGTATATATGTTGTGACTCTTTTTTTTTTTCTTACAGATCTCTTGTTTATTTGTTGTAAATCAGATCCAACAAAGGGTGAGTTATTAGATTGGGGAACGCGTATTCGGATAATCGAAGGAATCGCACAAGGAGTTCTTTATCTTCATCAATATTCCAGAGTGCGAATTATTCATAGAGATTTGAAAGCCAGTAATATTTTATTGGATAAAGATATGAATCCTAAAATATCAGATTTCGGAATGGCACGAATGATTTTCGGAGGAAATGAGGATGAGTCAAAAGGCAACACTAGCAAGATCTCTGGGACTTGGTAAGTAAAAAAAAAAATGCATATCTAAATTGTTAACATATCAATAAGAGTTTTGAAATTGATTTTATATTAACCGTTAAATTTCAGTGGATATATGTCTCCAGAATATGCACTTGAAGGAATCTTCTCAATTAAATCAGATGTGTTTAGTTTTGGAGTATTGTTACTAGAGATTATGAGTGGCAAGAAGAATACTGGATTTTATCGGACCAACTCTCTCAATCTTATCGGATATGTAAGTAACAAAGCAACACTCACTTTCTTCACTTGCATGCTAAGTCTATATATCAATTAACATGATCTAAGCAATTAACAAGAAGAAAACTACTAATTAGCATTCATAATTTTTGTCTTTTTAATTAAGGTATGGGATTTGTGGACAAGCAACAGAATAATAGAGTTGATAGATTCAGTAATAGAAGAAGCATCCTCCAATAATACATTATCAAGGTACGTGAACATAGCACTTCTTTGCGTACAAGACAAGGCAGAAGATAGACCTAACATGTCTGATATTGTATCAATGCTTACAAATGAAGCTACATCACTACTCTCTCCCAAACAACCTGTTTTTTCATATGTAAGAAATGAGACGAGTTCAACATCCTTCACCAAGAAGTCAGAAGATATTTCTATGAACGAAGTAACAGTTTCAATTTTGGAAGCACGCTGAGTTTTTCTTTTTGTTAATTTCCTGTAATTAATAGCTGATTCTATTTTTTTTTTTTTTTTTAAAAAAAAGATTTTTGTTTGATAGAATTTCTTGTAATTGATGTACATCATTTGTTGTAAGACATTTTGCTTTGCTTATTTTCCAACTTATTACTAATGAATGTAAGTTGTTTTTATTTGAATAGAAGAAGTTGGATTGAGACCATCGTCTGAAATATAGTCATAAGTGATTTTTAAATTTGATTTTTTTTTTAAGAAGTTGGATATTAAAAAACGTATTGTAATTATTTTTTAAAAATAAAATAAAATTATATATCACCGTTTATGAACTATCGTTTTGTTCATCATATATTTTTAATCGTAGTATTAAACCGAGCCTAATCCAATTACAATCATATAACACCACAAAAATAAAATTAAAAATATTTTGAAATTAAAAAAACTATTTTTATTATAAAAGCTTCTGTTTGAAAGTGTTTTTATTAACTTAATTTTAAATGAAAATATCAATTAAGAATGGGGCTCAAATTCCAAATAATTTAGGCAGTTACTCAAGGGATCAGCCTTCTATTTTAATAAATAATTAAAGGTAAGTCGCTCAAATTTGTCTGTATTTTGATAAACTCATTAAATAATTTGCTTCTATTGGTACAACCGAATGTTATAATTATTGTTATTTTCATTTTTGTTGGCAATATCCATAATAAAATAAGTTGTATTGAGTTGTAATGAGTCTTGAAGATCTCAGAGAAATTGGACTAGTATTTGGCAGACTGTGCATGGAGATGTCAGATATACGTTAGTGTTGCGTTCATGGTTGCATTCAAATGAGTGGTTTTCGTGTCACGTTCGTGTTTGGATTCGAACAAAACTCGGTAGTAGGTTCTCGTGCGTAGTGCGTTCATCTTCTCGTATGAACGAAACCTTCTAGTGTGTTTGCATTCGAGGTGCATTTGAAACTATGTTCGAATGAGTTTATAGAACAGTGCGTGTTCGACTTGCGTTCTTGTGCCGTTCGAACAAAATTACGGGACTGTGTTATTTTGGATGCGTTTTTTAGCCAGTTTTTCACAAGGAAAACCTTACATTTGCCCTACCTATATAAATAAACATAGAGCCACCTTACTAGTGGTTGGAAACACATTATTCTGAGCTACAACTTTATTTGCTTTTAACATTCTTGACAATTCACCTAGAAGACTTCTTTGGTTTCCTTATCATCTTTCTTTTGGTGAGACACGGAAACACAACCCTAACCCAATTTCCTAAGCCTTCAGAGTTCTTTAGGAGGAAGATTGATAGACGGAGTTTCGGGATTGCGAGTTCGTATGGTTGATCTACTCATAGACTCTAGAGGTTCTGAAGAATGGCGTTTGGTGCAGGCTCGGGAAGCATGAAAATCTGCCCAAGGCATAGCAGGGTCACCGCTATGCCGATGTGGGTGACCATTATGCCGGTTTCAGTGCAGAAAAATGCAAGATTCGAAATTGAAAATATTTTACACATGACCCTAATACATCTAAATGAATGTGCATATGTGTTCTATGAGCTTAGAGACTTAAATATCAACTCACTTACAAAGAGAGCCCTAACCTAAGACCACATAAAATATTCTTCAATAAGCGTTTGAGTCTTTACATTCATTATGCTCTTCATCACCAATTGCTTGGACATCTTTTTGTAATGTCCAATAATGCGTGTTGAAGTCTTCTAGTGTTGTATCATCAAAATCCATCTTGAGAATATGTCGCTAACAATCTCCTCTTTTTTGATGATGGCAACCGTTAAAACTTGTAAGCTTGAGAGTTCCAATTTTTTTGACGATTATGCACCCCCTCAATATTAGCTCCCTTCAACAAGTGATTGTCTTCAATATAGCTCTATAAAAACTTAAACAAACACATTAGTACTCCTTGATACAATGGTGAGGGTAACATAAGTTTTAATCTCATTCATATGATTTCTCCCCCTTTGACATTATCAAAAAGGATGGATAAGAAAAAGTTAAGTTCAATGAGATATCAATCAATGTATGCACAAAACATATGAAAGTTTATAAATTTGCACACTTAGAATTATCATGCATTTTACCCATTTTGTCATACAATATAAAATTTATGCATAGATCATCAAAATCATTCAAGTTAAGCCAATATTCATGCATTTCATTTTCAACCAATAATGATCAATGGCAAGGCATATTCAATGCTATTAATTCAAACATATCACATATATGTCATAAAAGGCAATAAGTCTTATGATACCAATTGATACTAAATGAAGATTTATGATTTGATTAAACATAGATTGATGCCAATTGACCATTGAAATTCAAATTGTCTAACCATTAGTAAGGGTGGCAAAAAAGCCCGGGCCCGATCCGACCTGGCCCGGACCTGCCCGCTCGGGCTTTGGCCCGGCCCGAGGCAAAAGAAGCCCGGGTCGGGCCCTATAATGAAAGTATATTTTTGGCCCGGGCCAAAACCAAAATATATATATATATATTAATATATTTGTAACATTTTTATTTGTTTGTAGCATTTAAATTGTTAATTTATCGATAAAACTTGTGATTTATTTATGAATTGTCTTTGCATATAGTGTGAATGTATTTTGTATTTGTATGTTTTTAATTTTTTTTTAATTTTTTTTAAAAACCGAGCCAGAAAAAAGCCCGGGCCCGGCCCGACCCATTGCCACCCTTAACCATTAGTATGCTTCATAATCAATTCCAATTTCATACCAATTGACATCATTTCTACTACTTGTCTACTTTGGGGTGTTAAACATTGGTAAAGTGTTTCCTCCGACTCTTGTGTGAAAGTTATTATTCTCCTTTTAAAGAAGTTTGTCTTGTGAGGGGGAAATATTTTTTCAGAAATTGCTCTTGCAAATCATCCCGTGTTCTGATGATTACTGAGCTAAGGTTTTGCAGTCAAATTTTAGTTGTATCCTTAAAGAAAAGGGAAAAAATTTGAGTCGAATTATATTCATGCTGCAATTGTCTGTAGACCCGGCCACGGTTCGGTTCGGAACCGGAACCGAACCGGAACCGAACCGGTTGGAACCGGAAGGTTCCGGTTCCAACCGGTTCCGGTTCCGGTTCCGGAACCGAACCGGAATGGGACCGGTTCGGTTGGGGTTCCACCCCAACTCGAACCGGTCCGAACCGGTGGAACCGTACGGTTCCACCGGTTCGGACGGTTCCAACCGGAACCGAACGGTTCCGGTTGGAACCGTCGGGTTCCTGTTGGAACCGTAGGGTTCCAACAGGAACCCTAAGGCCCCCAACGGCTACTAGCCGTTGGGGGCCTTATTACCCCAACGCAGTAGCCGTTGGGGGATGCAGCAGGGAGCCGTTTGGCTCCCTGCCAAACGGCTCCCTGCCAAAAAAAAAATAAAATAAAATTATAAAAAAAAATGTATTATATAAAATAAAAATTACTAATGTACCCCTAATAACGGTAATAAAACGGTTATATTTAGGGGCATTTTTGGTATCAAAAAAATTCTAAAATTCTATAAATAGAATTCATTTTTCATAATTTCATCACACCAATTTCTCAACTTCTCATTTTCTATAAATCTCTTATTCTCAATCTTACTTCAATACAATTCTCTTATTTTAGTTGTTAATTAATTTGTTATCACATTCGGCATTCGCATCGCAATTATTCAAATGGCAAGCTCATCCGAGAACATAATGTCAAATATGCCGACCCAAGAGAGCGGCCCCAGTGTCAGTGCACAATCACGGAGAAGAGACGTTAAGGCTCGGTCCTCCGATATTTTCAAAATTCATTTTAATTTGGAACGCCTAGACGATGGTTCACAACGAGCAATTTGCAACTATTGTGGGGTTATCTATA